>JARHVA010008587.1:380000-458501 GCA_037957365.1 Torreya grandis
TACTTATGTGTGGTACATATTATGAGAGTGTTAATATGTATAAGTATTTGGTTATATTTAGCTTATAGTGGTGCATCGTGATGCATGGTTATAAGTTATATTTCTTAAATGCAAGTATGCAATTTAAACTTAGGGTATACCTTGGTGGTATAATCCCATACTTGATTAATTTTTATTATGTATGAGGGTTGTTTGATTCTTGAAATCGTAAGTTTGATTATATCTTTTTATGTAGTTGTGAACTATGATAGCATGGGATATCATAGAGTAATATAATATTAATGTACATTGGGATGGTACATATTGTAATTGTTATGTCTAGATTCACATCTGCGTTTGAATAATTAAATGCATGCATGTTGGTTATTGTAGACACTAGAAAACTACGCACTTGTAGTTTTTAATGACTAAATACCTTGGGACCCCCCATAAAGACCCATTAAACCTTCTTAAAACTTAACAAACCCATCTTGACCTAACCAAATCACTATTATTCTAGTCACAAAATATTATTCAAAAATAATATTCACTATCACTATTCATGATGACATGGCAAGTGTCATGGCATGTGACATGGACAATGACATGGCATGTGACATGTCAAGTGACATGGAAGTTGATTTGGGAGGTGATATGGCAAGTGATATGGCTTAGAATTGAGGTGGCTTAACATGGGACATCATACCCCACTTGGGACCATTCTCAAAGTGATTGATGACCTCATTTAAGCATCACAAGGGCCCCGCTTTGTATTATGAAAAATTTACCCTCAAGGGACGATTAGTCAACATGTATTTTACCTTCACACATGAATTAACATCCAAAATAAGATACCTACCTCTTTAAGACAAAGGGCACCCATTTTTGACTTATTAACCCAAATGAGACACTCACCAACCTAAATGGGAATCCCCACCAACATCATTTTGACTAATTCATCCACTACATAGAAACTGGTGCCATACCTCTATTATTCATTTTTTGGCATGACTCTTCACAAAATGTACTATAAATACCCCCCACTTTCCTTCACCTAGGGTTAAGTTGGAAAGTGGAAAGTTAGCATTTTTTTTATTATTAAAATTTTGTTACAAGTTTTTGGAGGAGGTTATCCACTTGAGAATGAGGTCATCATCATCTTGGAAGATAAAATATTCAAAGCATTTAATCTCTATCGAAATCACTCCAGGATTTCATCAACAACACCATCATCAACAACCATCTCAAAGGTAACCTTGTTTATTTATTTAATTTCAATTTATTGTCTCCTTTGGCCTATTCTATTTTGACTTCTCAATCCCATCCTTGGAATATTACTTTTTGACTTCTAAACTATAACCCCTTTAAATCTTATTTTTATCTCTTTATCCCATTTACTTCATTTTCACCTTCATCCCATTTATCCTTTTGCCCCTTTTGCCATATTTGTTATCTTGACCATTTACATATTTTCAAGCCTTACCTTTTTACCATTTCAACCACTTACCAACCTAAAATATACCATCCTTTGTACCCTTAACAAATTACCAAACCAAAATCATAACCCTTAACTTGGCCAATTTTGAGCATTAGCATTTTTCAAACTACTTGCTTAAGTTTTAATCATCTTAGAAAAGTATTTTGGTTTCTTAAGTAATTTACTATTTTTAGTCTAGTTTTTTGTTATTTTATGCTATCTTTCATTAATTTTACCAAACTTAACTTTTTTTAAAGTAGGTGGATCAACAGCCTCCTAGAAAGCTTTCGCTTCTAGGATTTAGCTTACACTAGGCAATCCACCCATCTTCTTGTCTAACAAACAAGTGTTTGTTAGTGTTTTCTTATTTGTAGGTATTATTACCTAGCCAAAGAAGAGTTATCCATAATAATATAGATTCAATGGGTGCACTTTAAATAAGTTTTTCTACACACCCCTTATCACTAGTTTCTTTTTTCCAAAACTAAGAAAAAGAAAAAAAAAATAGAGAGAAATATTTTGGCATGCCCAGTGGGACCCCTTATGGGTTCGTAGTTTTTTAGGAATATATTTGAATTTAGTGAAATTTCAATGGTCTTTCATTTTTGTTATTTCTAAATTTTGAAGAAGAAAAAATTATTTCCTTTCTTATTTTCCAAAAAAAAAAGTTTTCATCCTAGGGATAGGTTGCATTTTACTTAGGGTTAAAATTGAGTGCATTCATTATATTTTATTTTTAATTATTAGCTTATCTAGATTAGTTAAATTTATTATGAATTAATCATAATATATATATATATATATATATATATATATATATGTTACACTACCAAACCACATGCACAAAATAAACATAAAAACTTATTTGAGACAAGGCCCAATGGGATTTAATCACCTTAACCTACCCAATGATCCCA
Source organism: Torreya grandis (assembly GCA_037957365.1). Lineage (NCBI taxonomy): Eukaryota > Viridiplantae > Streptophyta > Pinopsida > Cupressales > Taxaceae > Torreya > Torreya grandis. The sequence continues at coordinate 382,374 of JARHVA010008587.1, forward strand.
CTTGTATTTAATCACCAAGAGGAGGACCCACTCTATTCTCTAGTGGAGTATAAACTCTAAATAAATAGTATATATTAGCTAAGCACCGTACTGGCTGTGGGATCATGAAGTGAAGGGAGTGTTGGTTCCTGATTATACACCATTATCGCTTAACCTTGCACACCATGAAAAGGGGGGGTGTAAGTCAGAGGTGAATATATTCTTGAAAATTTCATTATAGCTAGGGAGGGCTCAACACTTTGAAATAACTGAATGGGGATAATGACTGCGATGGGCTTGAAGAAGGGAAGGTTAGTTCCCTATTACTTTTGGCTATGCCTAAACCAAGGTTAGAGGACTTACGAGGGTATCTCATTCTGGTGAAGGGACTTTGAACCTTTAACCTATATGAGGATTTGTAACTAGAGAAGAGAGGATATGACCAAAACATAACCAGACTCACACACTCCACTTGGGAAGGGCTATCACATGAAATGCATGAATGCCTTATGTTATATGAGAGCTACTTAAGATCGATGAGAAAATGGCTATAATATTAAATGTGGAGATTGTTGTTGAATTACAAGGAGTAAATGAGGAATGTAGTTTTAGGATTTTGAGCACATAAAATGAACACACTTTAGGTAACTAATGTATAATGCATTTGTTGGGCAAATAACACTTATGGTATGCAAGCTATATGTTATATGCAGGGTAGAATAGGGTAGGACAATGTTTATATGAATATCTTGATAAAAATATTTGGAGGGGTAATAACTTAACATGGAGGGACTCACACAATTATGATATCATCTTTATCAATAGATGTTTTCTTGATTCTAGAGACAGCTAGGAAGAAACTATGCACATATGATCCTTGAAGAATCATGAGCAACATTACAAGTTACCCCTCAAGAATTATTTTCTATTATATTCATGAGATGATTAATACCCTTAAAAAGGCTATCAATTATTTATTCCCACAAACTTTAAAATAGAAAGGATATTATGTTCTGGTTGCACCTTCTAAATGACTACCATAAAGAAACATACCCCAGACAACCAATCTATTTAGTTTGTGAAAAGAAACACTACACTTAAACAACAAGACATAATGGAAACCATGAACCTATTTTATTCATTCACTAAGAAAGGTCAATTTCAATATATTTCTTGAAAAATTGATATCATGAGACACTATGCAGAATGACTCTGTTATAAGGGAACATCATGGATGATCTCAAAGCTTGCCAATGATTTTATAATCAAAATCAATTTGGCACCAGGGAACTACACATGGATGACTCTATGAGCTATATTTTTATATACTCAATTTTTTTTACCTTTTTAAAGGGATATAACCCCTTTACTTATATAATTTCATATCCACACTTGGCATATTCTACAAAGATACCCTAGCTGGAAGATTCCTTCATGGGCTTAGGGTTGGTTGCAATGAACTTGATTCCTCAGACTTGTAGTTGTGCTCTTGTGATGATGAAAGATATGATTCCCCACCATAAAATAATATTTATATTTATGTGCACAAAAAATAAACTCATAAGGGACAAAATAAAACTTTTTCCACTTGCATAAAAAATCAAAGATCTCCTTTTCTTAGACAAATCAAACCTTGAAATGGATGTGCCACTATTGGGCAAATTACAATGGTTTCTCAATGGAAAAAGAGAAAAAGGGACAAAAAGGGAGAAAATGACAAGAAGATAAAGGGAGGTATGGCATGATTTTATTTTAGGAAAGAAATTAGGTGCATCTAGTCATGACACAGAATCCAAATTGATGACCATGTCCTTCACTAGCTTATTCTTGTATGTAACAAACTTTTTAATCATAGTGGCGAGGATCTTTCTATTTGGGCCCACTTGATACTTGAATTTGGCATTATATTCTTCTAGCTAGTTGGTGGTCCTCTGGAGCTCTCCCTGTTTCTTATGTACTAATGCCTCTAACTAGTTGCATGACTTTTCAAGTGATACTAGGTCCCTTATCTTTTGGATATTAAAGGCTCAATTGGGTGCATTGATGAGATTTTTCAAAGCATCCTCCAACAATTCTTTTTTCAAGTCCACTACACCATCAATTTTCACCATTGCTCTCATAGTGGCCTCAATTTCTATCCTCATTATCTTGAGAGACTTTTCTTCACCTTTTATATCAAAGGTGTCATCCTTAAGCATTGCTAGCCTATGATTTATGACCAACTGGCATTCGCTAAGAATTTTAAGATCATTTAAAGAGACAATATTTTTTACTACTAAAGCATCTTTGCGTAGATTACATATCTCATCTATTTTGGGCCTGAGTGCATCCCAACTCTTGATATAAACATCATATACAAATTCTAGGAGTAATACTCTCCTCATCTATCTATCTCATTATCAAGCCATTCCATGGCTATATTGATGACTTCCTTGGCTTGGGATATCAAGTCCTATTGCCAATCTTTTTGTTTCCCATCATTTGGTCTTTAAATCCTTGCCACATGCAAAGTCTAGTGATCCTACGGGGATAAGGGAAGGGTTGGGATCTTGGATGGAAATTGGAGTCACTACCTGAGGCTCACTCAAAATTTTTTTCAAGTACTGAATCATAGCCTGGTTCTCCACCTTTAGCTATTTCATGGTGGCTTTATCTTTATCCATTCTATGTGTCACCATGTTAGCCATGACTTATGAATTATGTTTAAATTTCTTCCTTGAGGGTTCTCCAAGATTGTAAATGTAGATGGAGTATCATTCTAGGGGAGCATTCTTTTTTAGTGCATCTAGAGGAGGAATGGTTACTTCAACACTCCTTTCCCACTTGTTAATGAATGTCATTCATGTATGCATTCTGGCCTTCTTCAGGGTTTAGACTTCTTTTTTGAATAATTTAATCTATGTCAATATCCCTTATCTTGATCATCACATCCTTATATTCCTTCACTTGGTCTGTAACCCAAAGAAGGGGCATGGTATGGAAACTTGTTGAAGTTAAAGATGGCCTTGTGATAGTGATGAGTGGTGCCAATGAGGAAATAACTGGATGGAACACCACTAGATTGGGAAGAAGACTCAACATAAACTATTTTGTGTCTTCATCACTTATTTTTTATTTTCTTCCTTTGAGACTAGTTCTACTCACTCTAAAATTTCAAAATCAGACCTAGGTCGGTGGTACTCCATGCACAATTTGTCAATGGATCTCACCTTTTTTGTGGGTTGGATGGAGGATACCATAATGGCTGATCCTTCCTTATTACTTTGGGCCACTAGGTTTGCAAAGGCTAGGGTTGAGAGCATAGATGGTAGTTAGAGTCACTACCTAAGGCTCACTGAGTAAATTTTACAAGTACTAGATAATAGCATGGTTCTCCACCTTTAGCTCTTCCATGGTGGCTTTATCTTTATCCATTCTATGTGTCACCATGTCAGCCAGGAATTGTGAAGTATGTTTCCATTCCTTCCTTGATGGCTCCCTAAGATATTAACTATAGATGGAGTAGCTTTCTAGGGGATCATTATTTTTTAGTGCATTTAGAGGAGGAATTTCTACTTTAACACTCCTTTTCCACTTATCAGAGAATGTCATTTGGGAAATAATATTCTAGACAAATTCTTTTACCTTCAGGGACTAGGGCTACTTTTCAATAGGGGCCTCTACTTGGGTAGTTGCCTCAACTCCAACCTTCACAACATCATAAAAAAATAGAGGATCATTTGGAGCCTTGACTCCTTCCTCATCACCTTCACCTTTTTTTGTTGCAAGTTCCCCATCTAAAGATGCTCCTTCCATCAAGATCCTTGATGGGGAATGATGCTTCTCCCCATGGGTTCTTTACCCAGTTCTTACCTTAGGGGGAGTGAAGGTACATTACTTTTTCATTACTTTTACTATCAACCTTCCTTGATTTGAGTCCTCCCCCTCACTCATATCCCTAACCCTCTATCTGTAATAAGCTTGATCTTCTCTTCTCTTTAGTGGGAACTTCTTGATGATCAGGTATTTGAAAACAACTATCCTCTGCTTAGTCAGAGACTTAATTAAAGGTTGGAGGGCTTTCTTAACTCTCTTTTGCTTTAGTGGCTCCTCTTGTTCGTTTCCTCCTCTCTTCCTTGAATATATTTTTGGAGAAGGCTTAACTGTAGCCTACCATGTAGGTAGGATAATTGGGATTGATGCTTGACTGGTCATAGGGGCTATTGAGATGACTAACACCAACGAAGCTTCCCTCTTTGAAATTGATATGGGAGTGGCACTAGCCAGTGTGACCTACCCCATGATAATTTTATCCCAATTCATAGCCAAGCTCATTATTTTTGAGAAAGACAAACTAGCCTTAGATTATACCATGATCATCTTCTTGACATCCACTAGTTTGGTGAAGTCAGTGTCTCTGAGATTTCTTTTCCCCTTACCTATTACAAATGATGATGGGGCAAAGGGTTTATATTGTATACAGGGAAGAAGGCATGCAATTACTTTATCTTTCTTTACTCTTGGAGGGTAGGGGTGTCATATGCCTTGAGGTTGATTCCATGTTCCTTCAACCATCTGAAGGTTTTCCTCATTATCTATGTCACTCATCAAGGGATGGAGTCATCTTCCTACATAGTGAAGTCTGGCTGAGTGATAGACTAAGATTTAATATTATCCTTGTTGTATACTGAGGATAGTGTCATTTTGTCATCTACCATGTCCTTGGGGATAGGAGAAATGTTTTAGGCTATGACCTCCTATACTATTAGCATCATATATTCTCACTTTTAGACATCTTCCTCAATGGTGTAATCATACCAAAGGTCTTCATAGTGAGACTGATGTAATATTACATTTGTCACCATGTTTACCAACCACCTAGTGTTAAAATTAGGTTGGGGTGGCATCTTATCAAACATATACATGCTCATTTCCTTCTCCAACCCCTTTTCCTTGGCCACTGAGGGGCATGTGTAATACCCAATTTTCATAGGGAATTTGAAAGGGTTGTTGATATTTTTCATGACAATCATCTCATGTGGAGGCACCATTTATTGGCTCAGGTCCATGACTACCAATTTGTCATCCACATATCTTGGGAGCTTCTGAGGTGCCCCCACATAACCACTAACCCTGATGAATGTGAATTTCTAAAATTTAATGTATGTGGCCCCATATTTTTCTATTACTTGCTTGGCCATAGTGGACATTCTATTTAGGCTATGTAGGGGGTAAAATATGCTCATCATGGGGGTGAAAAAAAAGTTATGCACCATGTAAAATCTATTCCTAGACCTCTCTAGGGTTACCTCAAGATATATCTCATAGATTATCATCCCTATGGGGTCCCTGGTAAGTCTCTAGAAAACCCTATTGTGTATTAGGCTAGACATTAGGTAGGAAGACATACAATATAGATTTAAATTCTTCTTTGGAGAGGATGGCCACTTGAAGGTACATAATTTTTGTGTATAAATTGTCACTGAGGATGGTGGCCCATTCAATACTCATTTTCCCTTCCAACACATAGAGCATGATAAAAAACATCCATGTCTCAAAACTCTTAGTAGTGGGTATCCCATAAATTATAGAAACCATATATATAACATACTGAGGTATCTCATTGAATTCTACCAATTTCAAGTTCTTTGACATCTTTGAGACCTTTTATCTCTTCTTGGCCAACCAACATGAGTTCATGACTTCCAACATGGCTCTGTCATCTTTGTCAGTGTATTGCTAGCATTTGTTGATACTAAGTGTGATACTTTTTGTTTAAGGGGGAATGTTGAGCATGGTGTTGAGGGCTTTGGGAGTAAAGGAGCATATCACTAAATGACTATCATTGATGACGATTCTAATTTCTAGATGATATGCTTGAGCACATGCTATGATGAGATTTGGGTATGGAGTAGCCAAGGAGAATGCTATTATTGGTGCAATGTAGTTCATGCCAACATTGGAAATTACTTGTGGGGGTTGGGGTTTTTTAAGACATTCAACAGGGCCCAAAATCTAAATCCATGACATCAGTGTCCTTGATTGAGTCCAACACTGATATGATATTTATCTTGGTTGTTGTTGAAGAATATACCATCTTTTTTCAAGTCTCTTGTTACTGTATTAACTTATAAATAAACTTATTTGTACTAAAAGACTTTTTAACTGAGCTCTCAATTGCCTCTCAAAACATGATATGACAAGGTTACCAAATGTTTACTAGTATTATTGAAAGCTGCACATATGTGGAAATGGAGACCTTTTAAGACTCATAGTCTGATTCACTATATTCACTTTGTTCTTTGCTCTGGCACACTTAGTCACTTGAAAGCACAAATCTTTGGCTCTAAATATAAAGGGTGAGTTAAAATGAAAAATATCACTTAACTATAATCCCTTATATTTTAGAATTAGGGTTACCATTAATGATCCAAGATGAGGTGACTAATTGGCACCTACCCTATTAATTACTTGAGCCTCATTTAAAAAATAGAGGGAAAACATAAGGCCTTCCCTTGTGTGCCAAGTGACCTTCCTTTTATAATACGTGGTGACCTATGAGTGAATCATAGATTTAAAACATTCTTTTCGAGCTCTCAAGGAATTTCACACCTTTTTACTTGTTATGATCCTTTTGTGTTGTGGGGTAAGAAATTTTGAGTCCCCATTGATACCAAGGACATTAATTGTAATGATCCTTCTTTTGTAAAAAATTAAGCATTCAAGCCTTTAGGGACCCTTTGGAAAATTTCCATAAAAGTAAGTGAGGCAATCTCTAAAAAGGTCTCAAAGTTGACAAACACCTGAGTACCTCCATGTGGCACCAATATTCTTTATAAAATCAGACATCTAAGCCTTGAGGATTTTAAGCATTGTACCTGCCAAAAAGGTAAGTGAAGCAGTTCTTCAAAGAGGACCAAAATGTCTAAGGGCTTGATACTATACCATGTGTCCAAATCAAAAATGAAGCTAGGGTCATGGCCAGTTCTACCCTTTATACTAACTTTATTCAAAAGGGGAGAAGTGAAAAATATTTCCATCCCCCAAATATTACTCTTGGGGTTCCCTTGAGTCAAATACATATCTTTCATTCAATTCATCAGACTAATCCTCTCCTTAATCACCAAAACACATAAGTGTAGCCTGTTACTTTTATCTGGGACACTAACATATCTCCTCTCTTGAACATGAAGGATCCAAGCTTATAAAAAGACTTAGTTACACTGTCATTTGTTCACTATAGATTTTTGTGCCATAGGATATTTGCTCCACATGTTACAACTCTTCAATCTCTCATGAGATTTTTTGGGGTACTTTCCATCTTTGATAGATGTCCCTTTAGACTCATCTAATTAAGATAACATACATGATTGCTCAAACTACATGTCCCAACCTCTCCTCCTGATGAGGGAAGTCATGAAATTAAAACATTGAAGCTCACTTAGCTTAGGCATAGGGAATTCATCATACAGAGACCCAAATTTCTCCAACATAATTTTGGGCACTAACATAGGATCCTGCTCAAGAATGGGTACCCCCAGTGGGTACATAGAGAAAACCAAATTGGTCACCTATCTATTGGACTATGGAGTATTTTTTTAATTTTGACAACCCACCATAAATATTGTAATTCCTATCCAAATGAGTTTTCTTATAAAATAACTATCCATCTAGTCTTTCACAAAAAATATTTGAAATAAATTTCATGGCTTATTTTGGTGGAATTTCTATGCCACACTCCTACAAAATGTTAGTAGTATGCAAAGCAATAAGAAACATATGATGGGTGAATCTCTATTTTAATAAGGCAACCAATCAAATAAAAAAGGATAGGGACAAATAAAATACAACATGATCACAGGGACCATAAGAGAGACAATTATATACATATGTATAGGGGTAAATAGAGGTTTAATCTAAGAAATGCTTGAGATGTCTACCACTTACTTGCAGCTCCAAAATATCCCAATTTTCCATGCTAACCCTTGTCTTCATGTCTGTTGTCTTATAGTAGAACTAGATTACCAACCTAAAAATTTCATGAAGTAACTTTTCTATCAAAAATCCTCTTGAGATGATCCTTAAAATTTATGTGATTTTCATGAGCTTGCCTCCTAGATTCATCAAGTTTAATGATCCAGTCAATTCTCCCTTCATAGTGGCTTATTTCTATTCCTACCTCAGTCATTTGTCACATCAAATGGTACATAGGTAATTGTAAATTTAAAGGAAAAATAACTTGGGTCCCATACATGAGCTCAAATGGGATCTTTCCAGCGGATTTCTCTGGAGTCAACCTATCCTTCCAAACAACAAACTTTAACTACTCACCCCATTTTCTTTTGCTGTCAACTAGAGTCCTTTTGATAATTTTCAATAGGTTTTTATTAATGGACTCTACTTGTCCATTTACTTATGGATTATAGTTGGAGGTGTATGCTAAGGTAGTCCCATAATCTTCACATAATGCATTCAACTATTTAGCTCTGAAGCACATAACATTGTCACATACAATCTTGATTGGTACCCCAAATCAACAAACAATATTGTTTAATAAAAAATATATGACTACCTAGTGGGTTGATCTCCTGGTAAGAATTGTTTCAAGCCATTTCATGAAGTAATCAATGGCCACCAAGATCTATTTATGACCAATGCTTAAGGCATCTAAGATTCAACCTATAAAATCCATCCCCCATTATCTGAGAGATCCCTCAATAGAGATTGAATGTAGGGGAAGTGATTTAGATGCCTTCATTCTTCTAGAGAATCATAGACATTCTTCCCAATTTCTAACCCAGGTAGTTATATCTTATAATAATGTAGGCCACCAATATCTATCCCTCAGGATCTTGTGTGCAGTGACCTTTGGGGCGAAATGGCTACCACACACACCACTATGTAATTCTAAAATTATTAGAGAGACATCACTTTCCACTAAACATCTCAGGAGAACACCATCCATATTTCTCCATGCGAGGTCATCCTACAATAGAATATACTTTTGGGACACCAACTTCAATGCCCTTCTTTGAATCTTCTCTAGGTTAGGAAAACTCAAAGTCTTTAGGTAATGCACTATGTTTCTATATCATAGGGATATTATATACTTTATTCCATAGTTATCCACCATTATTTCTACATTATTCACCTCCATGGCTTTGAAATTTACCTCGGTCATCAAATTTTCCAAACCCATGCCCCTGAAAAGCTTGGTGGTCTATATCTCCAAGTCATATTCTTGTAGTTTATTGACCCATCGATACCTCTTATCAGTAGTTTCATTTTGAGTTAATATGCCCTTCACCATAGTGTGAGAGACAGGCAATAATATTTGAAATCAAAACATAGGACCTAAATTGTTTGATAGATTTCAAAAGAGTAAAGGATTGATTTTACATTATGGTATATCTAAGCTTAGATCCTTGGAGTGCCTTGATGAAAAAGGCATTTGGTTTCTTATGACCTTTACCATTCTTTTGTAGCATCACTGCAACAATGGTATGCCTATAGGCAAATGAAAAGATTTGGAACTCTTTTCTATAGTCTAGGCTAATAAGCATTGGGGTTGTTTTCAAGGCTACCTTGATGTCTTGAAATGAATGGGTAGCCTTTTACTCCCACTTTATAGTTTTATCCCTCTTCAACATTGAATTAATTAGCAAAGTAATCTGTGCAAAATTGTAAACAAACCATCTAACAAAATTAATTTGGTTAAAGAAAGATTGAATAACTTTCTTGGTCTATGGGATGGGTACTTTGTTGATGGCCTCCAATCTCTCAAGGTCTATCATAACACCTTCTTGGGACATAATGTGTCCCATTAACTTTGATCTTTATACTCCAAAATGAAATTTCTTGGGGTTCAGGGAGATCCTGAACTCTTGGTATTTGATAAACAACTATTCTAAATATGCTAGGTGGTCACTCTTCTTTTCAAAGTACATATTGACATCATCTTGGTAGATAACAATGAATTATTTGATCAATCTAATTAAGGCTACATCCATTACTCTCTAAAAAGTGGCACCTATGTTCATTAAACCCAAAGGCATTTAGACATATACATAAGCGATCTATGGGGTGGTGAAATTGATTTTATCCCTATTTGACTCTTTGACCATCACCTAGTTGTATCTAGAAAAACCATCTATGGTCAATAATAGCTCTGATTTAATGATATATTGAAGCATATTATCCATGTTAGGCAATGGATAATTGGATTTCAAAGATGCCCTATTCAAATTTTTGAAATCTACATAGAGATGGATTTCTTTATTTTTATTTTTAATAGGGACAAGGTTGGCCATTCACAATGAATATCTGATAGGTTAATTGATCTCACCATCCCTTAGCTTATTTATCTCTTCCTATATTTTTATGGCTAAGATGGGGTTGATCAGCTACTAATTTTGGTGGAATGGATTTATATTGGGATGCAAGGGAATGAGATGTTGAAACAAATCCTCTCTATAATCCTTCAATTATACATAAGACCATGTAAAACAATCTAGGTACTTCTTTAATAGGGTGATGAATGATTTATTTTCATCTTTACTTAAGTGAACACTAAGCCAAATCTTCCTTGGGTTCTCTGGTGTCCCAATGTTAATCTTAGTCACTTCTCTTGATATAGAAGTGTTTCTAGATTTTGTTCACTATACTCTATCAAAGGCTACTTCAAGGCTAACCAATCCCCTAGGGATGGTTTAGTCTTAAGTTGGATTATTTCTTTCCTATATAGGGTTTCTTTCCCATCATAGACCTAGATCATAGAATCCTAGTCTATGATAGTTCCCTCAAATTCTTTTATGTAACATAGAAACCTTTTTATGTGGTCATCATCATCAAAGACTTGCCAATGATTAATATTGTCTAGAATAGAGGGCCTTACCAATATTTCAACTTGATACTCACAAGTGGAATTTTTATGCTCAATCCTAAATTTTGTATCTCTCCTTGTAAGGACATTTACCATATGATTGAGCTCTTAGTCATGGTACTAGATGTTGAAATCATCAAACCATTCTAGATAGTCCTAGACCACATTTTGATACTCCTTCAACCTCTTGTTCTTTATGGTGTAAATAACTCAAACCTATTTAATCATTAACTCAGAGTCACCCTTTACTAACAATTGAAAGGGAAATTTGGAGGCCTATCAAAAGTGCTTCATATTTTTCAATATTTTTTGTGCACTCAAAAGCCAACTAAAAGGAGAACTTAAAAATTTGGCCCTCGAGAGTATGGAAAACAACTCCAGCCTTATTTATAATATTGAAACATGCTTCATCAAAATGTATAATCCAAATAGAGTCTTCATCTTGGATACTAGCATTAGGGAACATCTCTATAAACTCTACATTTTCCACATAGCTTCTGATATCTATGTCTACATACAATACTTCATCCAGTTGGTACTTGGGGTCTTCTAAGATATAAAGTGTTTGTGGTCCCAATTCAGTGGAACCATTTTCCAATCCAAAGGTATTATGGCATAATATAAATCCTTCTAAACACTGCCACCAATGCTAGCAACCCAATTCTTAGAGAGAAACATAGCCCACTTAGGAGGATGGTCTACAATAATGACATCCATGCTTCAAAAATTTTTGGGGTATTACACAAGTTGTACCACCAACCCTTTTACCATGCCAATAAAAGGCACTTCTCTAGAATCCATGGCAAGGCATCATCCATATGTACAGTCAGTGGCATGATTTTATAGGATGCACTAGAATCGAACATGCAATTATGAATGATCAATCCACTAATCATCAAGATGGTATAGAATGGGTCAACATCTATTTGGTTCTCTACTAGTGTCATTCCTAGGTACACTTCCAAGTGCTGCTCAAAAGATTCATTGGCAGTGACCTTTTCTATGACCCTAAATATTGAAAATATCTCCTTCTATGCTTAAAGATCCTAAGTATCTTTATAAAAGGTATTGTGACCTTTAGCTAACTCAATACATGGGCAATGTCAAAAAAATTGTATTTGGGTAGTGGAGTATTGGTAGATAAACTTGTGACATTTTCACTTAGAATACACCCTTCTAGTGATAGGGGTATAAAAACATGAGGGCCATTATTTTTGACTTCACTATTCAAAAGAAGCTTCCTAGGCTCATCCTTCTTAGGAATGTTAGATAGGAAAGGGTTTCAATTTTTGGCTTGGGTACCTCTTGATTTAGTGTGATAAGGCACAAGACTAGACTTAGTAGGATTTTAGACCTCCTTAGTTCTAACAGTTATTTTTTCTTTGGTCTCTACCTTGGGAGTAGGAATACCTTCATCTTTTGGGGGAGTATTTTGATCCTTGATTCTCAAATTATACTCCTTTTCTTGGGAAATTATAGCATGAATAATCAACTATCAGTCTTTGATTGATGGGGGAGAGTCCCCATACTTTGATTTCATCATTGATCTTGAGAACTCAAAATCATGAATCAAAAACTCATATTCATGCATCATATTGATTTTGTAGACAAAGTTTTGGGATAGAGCTCTTACCTTTTCACATGCATCCTAGAATGCCTAAGTAGTGGCAACACCCATTAATTATGTTGATGGAGAAGGAACCATTACACCTAGTTCATCAAAATTGAAAGTGAAATAAACATAGGCCAGAGTGTCTCCATAGTCTAAGACTGATAGGGTATTTATCCCTTCCCCCTTAAAGATGTAACTCTCTACCTCCTATAAATATACTATGTATATGTCATCTTCATCAGATGTAGGTTCATAACTAACTACCTCTAAATCACCTTCAGAGGTTGTGTTACATGGGGGTGAGGGAGAAAACACTGATCAAACTAATTGATTTCAATATCAACTATGTTAATATTTGTAGCCAAAGGATTTGGCACATCACTTTCACCCCCCTGAGTATGATTCCTATCATCCCTTGCTATCTTATTTCCTTTATCATTATTTTTGTTTTGGAAAGGTGGCCTGCCCTGACCTTGATCTCAAGGATAATTCCATTCCTCTCTCTTATGTTTTCTCTTATCATCATGATTAGAGGTACCCTAGGATAATCCCTTCTCAAATCTAGCTAGCTTGTAAGAGATTTCCTTGACCACAATGACCAAGGTCTTCAATATTTCCTCTAGGTCCACTCTTTTGTGGGAAGTTTGCATTTTTTCAAGGTTTACCAACTTAACATCAACCCTTTTATTCAAAGGATTACCCACATATTTGATGTTATTTTTTATTTGAACAACCAAATTTAAATCCACCCTTAGATTTGTGGGAGCCTTGTATTTGAGATAATAGGCCACTTTCTTATCAAACACATCACAATACTTAATTAAATAAGTGGTACCATTGGGCCTAATATCCTTAGGCAATCTCCTCAACACCTTACTGAACCATGAATTGGAATATTTCACACATTCATTAGGGTTCTTCTTGAGGTTATTGAACTCAACAAGTAGGAATCAAGGGTTTATACTCTCACCAAAATACATCTTGAATGCATCAATAATTACTTACCACATATCTATATATCCATCAGGGAGAGACTTGAATCACTCCCAATCCTCATCCTCAAGTGTGTTGATGAAGAGATTTATACACACATCCTCCAATTTAATCTAATAGTCTTCAATAACATTTTAAAAAGATTTCAAATTTTGATCCCTAGACACCACATTGTTTCCCTACAACTTAGGTAGGAAAACAATGTGGTGTCTAGGGATCAAAATTTGGAATCACACTAATTGATTTCAATATCAACTATGTTAATATTTGTAGCCAAAGGATTTGGCACATCACTTTCACCCCCCTGAGTATGATTCCTATCATCCCTTGCTATCTTATTTCCTTTATCATTATTTTTGTTTTGGAAAGGTGGCCTGCCTTGACCTTGATCTCAAGGATAATTCCATTCCTCTCTCTTATGTTTTCTGTTATCATCATGATTAGAGGTACCCTAGGATAATCCCTTCTCAAATCTAGTTAGCTTGTAAGAGATTTCCTTGACCACAATGACCAAGGTCTTCAATATTTCCTCTAGGTCCACTCCTTTGTGGGAAGTTTGCATTTTTTCAAGGTTTACCAACTTAACATCAACCCTTTTATTCAAAGGCTTACCCACATATTTGATGTTATTTTTTATTTGAACAACCAAATTGAAATCCATCCTTATATTTGTGGGAGCCTTGTATTTGAGATAATAGGCCACTTTCTTATCAAACACATCACAATACCTAATTAAATAAGTGGTACCATTGGGCCTAATATCCTTAGGCAATCTCCTCAACACCTTACTGAACCATGAATTGAAATATTTCACACATTCATTAGGGTTCTTCTTGAGGTTATTGAACTCAACAAGTAGGAATCAAGGGTCTATACTCTCACCAAAATACATCTTGAATGCATCAATAATTACTTACCACATATCTATATATCCATCAGGGAGAGACTTGAACCACTCCCAATCCTCATCCTCAAGTGTGTTGATGAAGACATTTATACACACATCCTCCAATTTAATCTAATAGTCTTCAATAACATTTTAAAAAGATTTCAAATTTTGATCCCTAGACACCACATTGTTTCCCTACAGCTTAGGTAGAACATTTCTAATCATAACAGGGACCTCATTGGGAAAACTAGGCATACTAGTGAAATCGATGGGTCTAAATCTTGGGATCATGAATGGTCTATGTCAATTACCCAAATCTTGACCATCCTCTCCATCATTTTCATTATCTACATTAAACATCCTTTTTCTTAAGTCACCATCTCCCATTTCTAAATAAGATGATGAAGGTGAATTGGGGAGAAGTTGAGAGTGAACAGTATTCAGAGAAATGGAAAGAGGGGAAATGCTTCTTTAGGGAGAGGGAACTTGACTCATAGTAAGTTTATAACTACTTGAGGCACTTTGGTACCCTTAAAATAATGGGATGTTAGAGAACAAGGGGTGTGTGTGAAGAGGAAAAAACTAATCAGGTCCTACTTGATAGCCTAAGCCCTGACCCATAATAGGTTTCCAAACTTGTTTTCTTTCGGATGGGACTTTCAATTTAGGTACAAGATCTTTCAAAGGATTCCTTCAAAAATAAGATCTAGTACCCTCTAGTTTTTTAGAGCTGAAGAGAATGTTTAGAGGCAAAGGAAGGTATAAATAACAAGCACTAGTTCTTTAAACCTATAATAGAATAGAGTCACCACTAGAAATAAGGCTTCTAGACCAATAAAACTAGGCACAACTACTAAGAGATGCTAGTTTTTACACATTGATAACACTCTTCAAAAATGTGAAACATATTTCTAAAAATAAGGGTAAATGTTCTAAATAGAATTATGAGATTACAAAAAAAATATAGGCAAGCAACTCAACCTAGAAATAGGGTGAATAAAACACTTAATATCATTTGACAATTAGGCCCATAACAAAGGTGATAATGTCCCTGGCAATGGTGCCAAAAAAATCCTATTGGGTCCCAATTGCACACCACCATCACTCTACCTCACATGCCCTAGAAAGGTAGGGTGTAAGTCAGAGGTGAGGCTCCAATTGATAATGTCATTAGAACTAGGGAGTGCTCAACACCTTGAAAGAACTAAATGGGGAGAATGATTAGGAGGGGCCTAACAAAGGGGATGGTTAGTTCCCTACTATTTTTGGCTCTACCTAAACTAAGGTGAGAGGACCTATGGGGGTAGCTCATTCTGGTGAAGGGAATTTTAACCTTCAACCTTTATGAGGATTTGTAATTAGGGAAGAGGGGATATGACCAAAACATAACCAGACTCACACACTCCACCTAGGAAGGGATGCCACATGAAATATATGAATACCTTATGTCATATGAGAGCTACTTAAGATAGATGAGAAAATGCTTACAATATTCAATGTGGAGATTGTTTTTTAATGATAAGGAGTAAGTGAGGAATGTAGTGTTAGGATTTTGAGCACATAAAATGAACACACTTTAGGTAAACAATATATAATGCATCCGTTGGGCAAGCAACACTTATGGTATGTGAGCTATATGTTGTATGTCGGGTTGAATAGGGTAGGATAATGTTTATATGAATAGCTTGATAAAAAGATGTGTAGGGATAATAATTAAACATGGAGGGATTAACACAATCATGATATCATCTTTATCAATAGATGCTTGCTTATTTTTGGAGACAGCTAGGAAGAAACTACACACATATGGTCCTTAATTAATCATGAACAACACTACAAGTTACCCCTCAATAATTCTTTCCTATTGTATTCATGAGCCCAGGACTACCCTTAAAGAGGATATCAATGATTTATTCCCCCAAATTTTAAAATATAAAGGATCTTATGTTTTGGTTGCACCTTTTAAATGACTACCACAAAGAAACATACACTAGACAACCAATCTATTTAGCTTAAGAAAAGAAACACTGCACTTAAACAATAAGACAGAATGGAAACCATGAACCTATTTTATTCATTCACTAAAAAAGGATTGATTAAAATATATTTCTTGAAAAATTGATATCACCAGACACTATGTAGAATGACTCTATAACAAGGGAACATCATGGATGATCTCAAAGCTTGCCAATGATTTTATAACTGTAATCAATTTAGCACCAGGGCACTACACATGGATGACTCTTTGAGATATATATTCTATACTCAAATTTTAGCCAACCTTTTTAAAGAGACAAACCCCCTTTACTTATATAATTTCATAGCCACACTTGGAATATTATATAAATATATTCTAGATGGAAGATTCCTTTATAGGCCTGGGGTTGGTTGCAATGAAATTGATTCCTTAGACTTGCAGTTGTACTCTCATGATGATGAAATATATGATTCCCCACCACAAAATAATATTTAAAGTTATGTACACATAAAATTAACTCACAAGGGACAAAATGAAACTTTGTCCACTTGTGCAAAGAATTAAAGACATCCTTTTCTTAGACAAAACAAACCTTGAAAGGGACATACCACTATCAGTCAAAGTACAATAGTTTCTCAATGGGAAAAGAAAAAGGGATAAAAAGGGAGAAAAAGACAAGAAGAGAAAGGGAGGCATGGAATGATTTTATTTTAGGAAAAAAATCAAGGGCATCTAGTCATGATGCAGAATCCACATTGACAACCGTGTCCTTCACCAACTTGCTCTTGTATGTAACAAACTTTGTAATCATAGTGGTAAGGATCTTTCTATCTAGGCCCACTTAATACTTAAATTTGTCATTATATTATTATATCCAATTATTGGTCCTTTGGATCACTCCTTGTACTAGTGCCTCTAATTAGTCATAGGAATTTTCAAGTGATACTAGGTCCCTTATCTTTTGGCTATTGAAGGTTCCATGGGGTGCATTGATGAGGTTTTATCAAAGCATCCTCAAAAAATTCTTTTGTCAAGTATACTTCACCATCAAGCTTCACCATTGCTCTTAGAGTAGCCTTAATTTTAGTCCTCATAGTCTTGAGAGACTACTCTTATTATTTTATATCAAAGGTGCCATTCTTGAGCATGGCTAGCCTATGATTTATGGCCAACTGACATTCTCTGGGCATTTTAAGACCATCTGAAGAGACAATAATTTTTTCTACTAAAACATCTTTTCCCATATTACATATCTCATCTATTTTGGGCATGAGTGCCTCCCAACTCTTAATGTCATCATCATATATAAATTCTATGGAGCTACACTCTCCTCGTATGTATGTCTCATTATCAAGACATTCCATGGCTATATGGATGACTTCCTTAGCTCAAGCTATCATGTCCTATTACCAATATTTTGTTTCCCATCCTCTAATATTCAAATCCTTTCTATGGGCAAAGTCTAGTGATCCAAGTGGGATAAGGGAAGGACTAGGATCTTGAATAGAAGTTGGAGTCACTGCTCGAGGCTCACTCAGTAACTTATGCAAGTACTGGATCATAGCTTGGTTCTCTACCTTTATCTCTTCCATGGTGGCTTTATCTTTGCCCATTTTGTGTGTCACCATGTTAGCTAGGACTTGTGAAATATGTTTCAATTCCTTCCTTGATGGCTCCCTTAGATTGTAATTATAGATGGAACAGCTTTCCAAGGGAGCATTCTTTTTCAATGCATCTAGAGGAGGAATGGCTACTTCAACACTCCTTTCACACTTATCAATGAATTTCATTTAGGCATGCATTCTAGCCTTATTCAGAGGCTTATCCTTTTATTTTTGAATAATTTATTCTATGTCAATATCCCTTATCTTGCTCATCACATCCTTTTATACCTTAACCTGGTCTATAACCTAAAGAAGGGGATTGGTCTAGAAACTTGCTATAGTTGAGGATGATAAAGATGGCCTTATGGTAGTGATGAGTGGCGTCAATGAGAAAAAAATTATCTGGAATACCACTGACTTGAGAGGAGGACTCAACATAAAATATTGTGTCCTCATCACTTCCCTTTTTTTCTTTTCTTCCTTGGGGACTAGTTCCACTCGCTCCAAAATTTTAAAATTAGACCCAGGATGGTGGGAATCCATGCACAATTTATCAATGAAGCTTACCTTTTTTGTGGCTTAGGTGGAGGATACAACAATGGCTACTCTTTCCTTATTACTTTGGGTTTCTAGGTATATAGAGGCTATGGTGACTTTCTTGTTGTGTTTTGGCAACTCTTCACCAATCATGGCCTCAAAACCTTTATTTTTCTCTAGGTCATGCACTTTGATGGTGGGGAGGACCCCTATAGGGACTTAAATTGAAGTAACATCCTTGGGGGTACCCTCTTTGGCACCTTTATTGACCTTTGAAGTTGTAGGGATGCCCATTTGTAGGCTTGATCCCTCAGCTCCTCTTTTGTCCTTTTCCTACTATCCTACCTTTGCACTACTGGTGGGTGACTGAATGTCATCCCCAAGTTCACCATGATCCCTTTCATCTAGCTTCAAGGTGTCTTTAACTTCATTGTATTTATTCTACCTAGGTGATTGAGAAATAACATTTTAGATAAATGCCTTTATCTTCGAGGAGTAGAGATCTTTTTCAATAGGGGCCTTTACTTGGGTAGCAACCTCAGCTCCAACCTTCACAACATCATCAAAAAATAAAGGATCATATGGAGCCTTGATCCCTTATTCATCACCTTCACCTTATTTTATTACAAGTTCCCCTTCTATATATGTTCCTTCAATCAAGATCCTTGATGGGGAATGATGTTTCTCACTATGGGTTCTTTGCCCAGTTCTTACCTTAGGGAGAGTGAAGGTGCATTATTTCTTCATTACTTCTATTATCAACCTTCCTTAATTTGAGTCTTCCCCCTCACTCATATCCCTGACCCTCTATGTATAAGAAGCTTGATCTTCTGTTCTCTTCTCTTCTATTCTCTTCTCTTCAGTGGGAACTCCTTGGTGATCAGGTCTTTAAAAATAACTATTCTCTACTTGGTCAGAGACTTGATTGAAGGTTGGAGGGCCTTCTTAGATCTCTTTTACTTTGGTGTCTCCTCTTTTTACTCACCTCCTCTCTTACTTAAATATATTTTTGGAGAAGGCTTGATTGTATCTAACTGTGTAGGTAGGATAATTGGGATTGATGCTTGACTAGCCATAAGGGGGGTTATTAAGATGGCTAGCACCACCAGAGCTTCCCTCCCTAAAATTGATATGGGAGTGGAACTAGCTAGTGTGATCTACCCCATAGTAATTTTATCCTAATTATTATCCAAGATCATTATTTTTGAGAAAGATAACCTAGCCTTAGATTGTGCCATGATCATCTTCTCAATGTCCACCAATTTGGTGAAGTTAATATCTCCTAGCTTTCTATTCCCCTTGCTTGTTGTAGATGATGATGGGGTCAGAGGGTCACTATTATATGTAGGGAAAAAAACATTCAATTCCTTTATCTTTCTTAACTCTTGGAGGGTAGGGGTGTCATATGCCCTGAGGTTGATTCCATGTTCCTTCAACCATCTGAAGGTTATCCTCATTATCCATATCGCTCATTAGGGGATGGAGTCATCTTTCTACATAGTGAAGTCTGGCTGAGTGACAGAGTGGGATTCAATATTATCCCTATTTTATGTTGAGGAGAGTGTTAACTTGTCATTTACCATGTCCTTGGGGATATGAATGATGTTGTAGGCTATGAACTCCTGCACTGTTAGCCTCATATATTCCCACTTTTGGACATCTTCCTTAGTGGTGTAGTCAGACCAAAGGTCTTCATAGTGAGACTGATGCAATATTACATTTGTTACCATGTTTACCAACCACCTAATGTTGTAATTGGGTTGAGTCATAATCTTATCAAATGTATACATGCTCATTACCTGTTCCAACCCCTTTACCTTAGCCACTGAGGGGCATGTTTAATACCCAATTTTTATAAGGAATTTGAAAGGGTTATTGATATTTTTGGTAGTAATCATCTCATGTAGAGGCACCATTTTCTGGCTCAGCTTCATGACTACTAATTTGTCATCCAAATATCTTGGGAGCTTGTGAGGTGCCCCCACATAGCACTAACCTTGATGTATGTGAATGTTCAAAATTGAATGTATGTGGCCCCATATTTTTTTATTACTTACTTGGACATAGTGGACATTATATTTAGGATCTGTAGGGGGTAAAATATGCTCATCATGGTGGTGAAAAATTAGTTATGCACCTTGAAAAAACTATTCCTAGACCCCTCCAAGGTTACCTCAGGATATATCTCATATATTTTCATCCCTGTAGGGTCCCTAGTAAGTCCTTGAAAAACCCTATTGTGTACTAGGCTATACATTAGGTAGGAAGACATATAAAATGTACCTTTAAATTATTCCTTAGAGAGAATGGCCACTTGAAGGTACATCATTTGTGCATGCAAAATTGTCACTAAGGATGGTGGCCTAGTTAATCCTTCTTTTCCCTTCCATCACGTGGAGCATGATAAAAAACATCCATGTCTCAAACTTCTTAGCAGTGGGTATCCCATAAATTCTAACAACCATAGATATAACATGCTGAGGTAACTCATTAAATTATGCCAATTTAAATTTATTTGACATCCTTGAGACCTTTTGTCTCTTCTTGGCCAACCAACATGTGCTCACGACTTCCTAGATGGTTCTCTCATCTTTTTTATTGTATTACTAGCATTCCTCGATGCTAAGTGTGATATTTT
Organism: Torreya grandis; assembly: GCA_037957365.1. Lineage (NCBI taxonomy): Eukaryota > Viridiplantae > Streptophyta > Pinopsida > Cupressales > Taxaceae > Torreya > Torreya grandis. The sequence continues at coordinate 403,465 of JARHVA010008587.1, forward strand.
TTGGTTGAGGGGGATTGTTGAGCATGGTGATGAGGGATTCAAGAGTAAAGGATCATACCACTAAATGACTACCATTAATGATGATTATGGTGTCTAGTTGATATGCTTGAGCACATGTTATGATGAGGTCTGGGTATGGAATAGCCAGGGGGAATACTGTTACTAGTGCAATGTAGCTCATGCCAACATTGGTAACTACTTGTGGGGGTTGGGGTTTTGAAAGATATTTAATAGGGCCCCAAAATAAAAATCCATGATAATAGTGTCCTTGATTGAGTCCAACACTGATATGATGTTTCCCTTGGATGTTGTTAAAGACACTGCCATATTTTTTTAAGTCTCTTATTATTATATTAACTTAGAAATAAAAATTTTTATACTAAAAGAATTCTCAAATGAGCTCTCAATTACCTCTCAAAACATGATACAACAAGGTTATCAATCACTTACTATTATTAGTGAAAGTTGCACATAGGTATAAATGGAGGCCTTTTGAGACTCATACTCTGATTCACTATATTCACTTTGTTCTTCTCTCTAGCACACTTAGTCACTTAAAAGCACAAATCTTTGGATCTAAATGTTAAGGATGAGTTCAAATGAAAAATAGAACTCAATTATAATCCCTTATATTTTAGAATTAGGGTTACCATTAATGGTCCAAGATGAGGTGGCTAATCGACACCTGCCCCATTAATTACTTGAGCCTCATTTGAAAAATAGAGGGAAAACATAAGGCCTTCCCTTGTGTGCTAAGTAACCTTGCTTTTATAATACATGGTGAAATATAAGTAAATCATAGATTTAAAACATTATTTTTGAGCTCTCAAGGACTTTCTCATCTTTTCACTTGTTATGATCCTCTTGTGTTGTGGGGTGAGAAATCTTGAGTCCCTATTGATGCCAAAGACATTACTTGCAATGATCCTTCTTTTACAAAAATCCAAGCATTTGGGCCTTCAATTACCCTTTGGAAAATTTCCATAAAAGTAAGTGAGACAATATCCAAAATGGTCTCAAAGTTGAAAAACACTCAAACACCTCTACATGGCACTAATATTATTTATAAAATTAGACATCAGGGCCCTGGGGATTTTAAGCACCGTGCCTACCAAAAAGGTAAGTGGGGAAATTCTTCAAAGAGGCTCAAAATGTCTGAGGGCTTGATACTCTACCACGTGTCCAAATAAAAAATGAAGCTTGGGTCATAGCCACTTCCACCCTTTATACTAACTTTCTTCAAAAGGGGAGAAGTGCAAAATCTTTTTATCCCTTGAATATTACTCTTAGAGGTCCCTTGAGTCAAATACATATCTTTCATTCAGTTCATTAGATTACTCTTCACCTTAATCACCAAAGCACATAAGTTTAGCTAGTTACTTTTATTTAGGACATCGACATATCTCATTTCTCAAGCATGAAGGATCCAAGATTGGAAAAAGACTTGGTTACACCCTCATTTTTTCACTATAGATTCTCATGCCAAAGGATATTTGCTCTACATGCTACAAATCTTCAATCTCTCCTGAGTTTTTTTTAGGTATTTTCTATCATTGATAGATGTCCCTCTAGACTCATCTAATCAAGATAACATACATGATTTCTCAAACTACATGTCCAAACCTCTCCTTCTAATGAGGGAAGGTAGGAAACTAAAACATTGAAGCTCACTTAGCTCAAACACAGGGAATTCATCATATAAAGACCCAAATTACTCTAGCATAATTTTGGGCACTAACAGGGAGTAAGCCCCTAGTAATAGGCCACATACCCAATTTAGAGAAAATTATTTGAGCACCAAAATTCAACCCAAAACCATCCTTAGATGGATTTTCTAGTACCTAACTTACAAGCCAATTTCCCCTTTCACACTCTTTAAGGCATAAGCCAAAAGTGATTTAAAATAAATCTTAGGATTAGTTATGCTTTTAGTGTGTGATTTGTTTGCTCATTATGTGAGGTGAGAGGTTCATTATCCATTTACAAATTTCTCATGTGGTCTTAACTAGACAACCAACCCAACACCATCTTCTTCTTTATCCTCATCCATGGATTATACCTCAGACATTGATAGATCACCCCATGCTTCACTATACCATTCTACCCCATCTACAGTGCATTCAAAAATCCCTAAAGGTGATTTAGATTTTTCCACTTTTTTGGACAACGATTTGGTTGCTTTATAACACTATCTTAATACCTTAGCCTACCATACTTCAACAGCTTTGATTCCTCTCATGGATCCACCCTATGGTATGTCACACCACCTCATGGTTGGTGTTGCATCATCCCACCCTTTTGTTTGCCAAACTTCATCTTCTACTATTGGTTCATCTACTACCACCACCCAAACAATTATTACCCCAACCAATACCTCTAACATTGGCTCAAATTTACCCCTTGTCACTTCTACTCCTTTTACTAGTATGGTGTCTTCCACACCCATTTCTACCATTCCCTTCAGCTTAATCAATTTACCAACCTCAACCCCCTTTCAGAACTTGGTACTATCCATACCATAAACACATCCCCCTATTATCACTAAGATAACTATCCCTCAACAACCCACAAACACATTAGCATTACCAACCCAAACCATGCCCCCATCAACTAACCCAAATGTGCCCCTAAACCAACCATTATCAGTTATTCTACAAGACCCTATAGCCTTATATAAGTATATCCCCAACCTATTGGGATATATTTCACCTTCTATCCAACCCTTATGCCTATCAGTCTTGTGGGGACACTATCCCAACCTCAAATTACCACATACCAATATGTGCCCACTTCTGTACCTCCTACCACATACCAATTCATAGATACAACCCAACCTCAACAAAATTTTCCACCAAACTATGTAACTTCCCAACCGTAACTTGACCTAATCAAGATGCTTGTAGATAATATGACCCAACTTAAATCATCTATCTATGGGTCCCATAATATTTTATCCTATGACCAAATCTACAATGAACCTATCAACCCTTCTATCCTGATTCATGATTATCCTCATCAATGGGAGCTTCCCAAATTCTCTAAATTTTAGGGGAAGGTGGATCCTCAGCAACATTTGAGGGTGTTTTACCATTCTTATTACTTGATTTCCTATGATGATGACCTCCTTCTCTGACCCTTCCCTATGTCTTTATCAAGGCCTACCTTGGATTGGTATAGTGCCCTTCCTAGACATTCTATCTTCTCATTTTACCAACTCACCCAAAAAAATTTAGAATTTTTTTTGTCAATATATCCAAGAAAGTCTCCATAATCGACCTCTATTCTATCAAGTAGTTTGATGATGAATCAATTGCTAATTTTGTTTCATGATGGCAAGGCCTCATTAATCAATTATATTTTTCACTACCACAAATGGAACTCATTTAAATTTTCTCTTGGGGATACACAAAACACATCACTCCCACCCTTCCGGTGCAAACATTTAGAATGTTTGATAAAGCATTCAAAATGGCATGCAAACTCAAGAACTAAGCCATATCCTCGTAAATTGAAATTATGAAATAAGAATTCCACTTTTAAACCCAATAACCCCTCATCCTCCAAAACAACTAACCAACCCAATTCTAAATACAAAACATCTACAAATGTGGTTTTCTTGAAAACTATCTCACCTCCATTCATTAACCAACCATGTCAAAACACACCTTCCAATCCTTCTTACCCAACAAACTGAAATCAAAGTCAGGTTCCCCCTAAACAATTCACCTGTATATAGGAGTCTTATGCCTCTATGTTGGAGAAATTGCTAAAATATAATGTTATTCAACTCCCACCAATAAATCCACCTCAATAATTTGACCCCTCTCATCCTATGCCTGGGTGGTACAATAAAAATGACCAGTTTGCTTTCTATCAGGTCATCTAAAATGACATAAACTGGTGTTACAATTTTAAAAGTCTTGTTTAAAACCTTATTGACAATGGTGAATTGATGTTTAATAACCCTAATTCCCCCCCAACCATTCTCTTTATATTTTTTTCAAACCATTCCCTAACCATCCTCCACCTACCCAAACCCATGATAATCAATTTGAACCATCTTTGTCTCATGAGACACACACAATCAATGTCATCATAAATGAGCCCATGGAGGATGAGCCTCATATTCCCATTTCCTCTTCACCAACCTCATCTACAGAAAAATCAAATTCACCTCTTACACCTTTGGAGACCCAAGTAGAAGGATCTATATCCCCCAATTCTTCATTTGATCAAACTATATCCATGCCCACCTCTCCTTTTATAAAACTGGCCATTAATCTAACCACCCCTTTCTTGACCCCACCAAGTGAAATGATAGAACTCCCATCTTCTCCTTTGGATACCCTAGAAAAGGAAGGAGTTGGGACCACACTTACATCCTTGATCAAACAAATATCCTATCTCTTACCATTGTTTTGGAACCTTCTAGCTCAAGTAGAGATGAAGGAACCATCCCTCTTCTTCACCTAAGGGCTTGACATTTGAAATAATAGATCAAGGAATAAAACCTATTTATAAGCCCTTTTCTTAGTTAGTGAAAATTTTAGAATTTGCCTCACAACCCAACCTGGATAGAACCACTTCCTACCATCATTTGGGGTTCCCACACCAAAAACAGAACCAAACCCTCAACTTCATTAACATCCACTTTCCAACCTATTACCACCCCATCATTACAAATTTATTTCCCCCAAGACATGAGGGAACCATATCACCCACTTCCACCTAGATCATCTCATAATATTATATCTAAACCAACCAATAAGTTAGGTATCCTTCCCACACCTAACATCACCCATCCACCCATAAAATCAGGCCTAACCCCCTCTAGGTTGCCTAACAAACCACCAACCAAGATAAGCCAAAGGGTACAGTTACTTAAGCTTCATCCTTAATTTAGACCTATGCCACCTCCTTCTCACTTTACATCTATTTTGGGACCCCAACCTTCTACTATCCTAATCATTTATTCTGCTTCAATTAAACCAATGCCCTTTTCTAAGCCTACCCCTCCACTGCCTACGCTATTAACTTATTCATCATTTTTAGATAATTTATGCCCCTATAATTTTACACCTATTATCAACCCCCCATCCTATACTTTGAAACCATCTACCATTAACCCAATCATAGCTATGCCAACCCAATCGAAACCATCTACCAAAATTATCCAACCACCAACCCTCTCTAAGGTTAAGACAACACTTAAGAAGGTTCTTATTTCCCTAACAAGCATCTAAACACCCTCAAAACCTCTAAATGAATCTTACTTTGTTATTTTATAGAGGTTATTACAAACTTCCTCCATTAAACTTCCACCTATTTAATCATTCACCCCTTCTAACACCAAACGCTCTTGGTTTAATGATACTCAAATCTGTGCATACCATAGGGCACTAGGACATAACATAGAGAGTTGTAAAGCTCTCTAAGATCTTATTCATCACTTATATGAGGATGATGATCTATCATTAGGTGAAACACTTTTACCTACCTTACTAATCTAACTACCAACCTAACCAATCCAACCATTATCCGAACCTACATTGACTTCCTCACACTCATCTATAGGTAAGGGTGAGGAGCCAAAGCAATCACCTAGTTAAACTAAGCCCATTATCCATACCATCCACATGATACCTGATCTCAAGCATAATAAAGGGGTAAAGAAAGAGCCAATGTGTCCATTCCATAAACATATCCTTTAGATTCTTAGCCTCTTAATTGTGACCAAATACCAACACCACCACCCAGGCAATCACCTAGACCCAGAGTATCCATCTTAGGTGTACCTCATACCAATTCCTCTACATCTATTCAACAAACTATGTTGAAGCAACTTCATCAAGCACTGATAAAGATGAGCCTTTATGACTTGATCATCATCATCAAGAATTAATATATACCCTATTATCCATTGAGGTTCAACTAGATGACCCTTAACCCCTTGCCTTTTTTGCTGGGACCCTCTAACATTCTACCATTATCACCTTCCATGATTCTGAGATACATCCAACACACTCCAAGGAATCTGACCCACCTTTATTTGTCATTGTATATATCAATCACATCTACATTAAAAGGGTGATGATTGATGGAGGAGCGAACATCAACATAATCTCCTCCCATGCTTTTGATCAGCTACATTTACCAAATAATATCATGGCCAATGGAGGAGTGAACATCAACATAATCTCCTCCCATGCTTTTGATCATCTACATTTACCAAATAATATCATGGCCAAAATCATAGTAGTTATTTTCTCCTTCAATGACACCATGGCCACTACTTTAGGGACCATTGTTCTTGAAATATGCTTGGGACCTCACACCATCCCTAAGTTATTTTATGTTGTGGAGGGTGAATTCCAATATAACATTCTACTTGGATGCCCCTAGATTTGAGCTATGAGTTTTATCCCCTCCACTTTACACCACTATGTTAAATTTAAAAATGAAGGGTAAGTCATAAACATTAAGGCTGATCCCATTCCTTTTACATGTTACAACATGACCTATAGGCCTAATAATGTCCTTCCACCTTCATTTCCCTCACAATCAACCAATCCTATTAACATAGCTGTACCATCAACCACCACCCATAGTGATTTTATCCTTAATAATGATGAAGCCTCAACTAGTTCATCTATCCCTTCTTCCCATATTCCCATTGAGAACTCCTTGACATAAACTTTCCAACACCTTTCTCTTGGGGAGTACCAACTTTTAACCTTAGATGCCTTTCCCACTCCCTAGGAATATGGGAACCTTCAAAATGACCCTTCTTATGACCCCAACATAGGTACCATCATCTCCTATAGACTTCCTAGTAATCAAACATACTTTATCTATAGGGGACTTGATCGACCACTCCTTGCTCCTATCACCACTCCATATATTCAACCTTTCACTTATGATTTCTCTTATCTAAGTAACCCAACCTTTTCAAGAACCTATTTTCACCACTATGCTTAGAAAGGATTTGGTATGGGCTTATACAAACAAGGACCTCATGAATTGCCCATTATCAAGACTTAGAAACCTTGTGAGTTCTTTGGGCTTGGGTTTGAACCACCAGAAGAACCCACCTCACCAAAACCTATTGATATCCCCATGGAAGAGATTCTATCTTTTCCTAATACATATTCTCAATTAGATACTTCAACATCATTCCATCCAATTTTTTTATCATTACCATTAGTTTGGGTCCACTCACCTATCGGCATGATGGCCAAACTAAAACCTTTCTTCTCATCCACCTTGAAATGATCAATCATGATTCACCCACCATCTATACCATTCAGCGCCAAGACAACAATTCTATCCTCACCTTCCTTGGTGTATGAGACTCTCCCATCCATAAATCTTGCCCTCTGGAAAATTAGACCATGCTTAATGAATCAACTTTTGACATTAACTTAAGAACCCAGGAGAATCCTCATATCATTGAAATTGGCCAATCTTTGGACTCAAATGAGCAACATGATTATCATGCCTTCCTTCAAGACCGTGGCATGAAATTCACTTGGTCTTATCAAGTTATGCCCAAGATTGACCCCTCCATCCCCCTTCATAACATCATTATCCATCCAGAGGCTAGATATATATGATAAAATCTTTACAAAATACACCTTCATATAGCTCTTCTCATCAAGGAAGAACTTTAATGTCTTTTATCTGTCAACTTTATTCAACCCATTGACTACCCATAATGGGTCTCTAATATTGTTCTTGTTACCAAACCCACTAGGGGACTCTACCTTTGTGTGGATTTCTAAGACCTTAACCTTGCTTGCCCCAAATATGACTTTCCTTTACCCCACATTGATAAACTAGTTGACCTTATCATAGGTAATGATATGTTATCCATAATGGATGGATTTTTAGGATATAATTAGATCCTAATCACCCCCTTATACCAACATAAAAATACCTTCACTACTCCTCGGGGAACCTTATGCTATCAGGCCATGCCTTTTGGCTTAAAAACATAGGATCAATGTATCAATGGACCATGACCTATGTCTTCCATGAACTTATTCATAAAATTATAGAGGATTATTTGGATGATCTCAAAAAATATAAACACCCAATGACCATTTATCTATTCTTACTATCATTTTCAATTGACTAATCTAATTTTGTGTTTGACTCAATCCCTGAAAATGCATTTTTGGTGTTTTCTCTAGAAAGCTTCTTGGCTTTATCATCTCCCTCTATGGAATTGCGATTGACCCTGCTAAAGTTAAGGCCATCCTAGAAATGCCCCCAATAAACCTTAAGCAACTTTTCAGTCTACAAGGAAAATTCCAATCTATCCATTGCTTCATCTCCCAATTATCTAACAAATACCACCCCTTTCACCATCTCTTGAAGAAAGACACCTCCTTTAGATGGACCAAAGATTATTAACAAGCCTTTGATTTTCTTAAAGAGTACTTGATTTCTCCACCTTTTCTTATCCCACCTAGGGATGATCAACTTTTCTACCTTAATTTATCCACCACTGATCACTCTTTAGGTGTCATGCTAGCTCATTAGGATGAACAAAATAAGGACCAAGCCATTTACTATATCAGTCACACAATTCTAGAGTATGAGACATGATATACCCATCCTAAAAATCTTTGTTTCACTCTCATTTTTGTTGCCTCTAAGCTTTGTCACTACCTTCTTAATCACAAAACATATGCTATCACTAACACGAACCCACTCAAGTATATACACTCCAAGCCATACCAAATTTAGTGTATGTCTAATTGGCTCATGCTTCTAGCTATGTTTGATCTTGAGTTTCTTCACCAAAAATACATTAAGGGGCATGTAATTTTTGATCAATTAGTTGAAGCCCCTCTCCTAGATAACCAGCCCATTTTATTAACATTTCTCGATGAGTCTATTGTAACTCTTTCTCAAGGAGAACCCTCTTACCAAATGACCATGTTTTTTGACAGATCTAAATGCTAACATGGTGGGGATGCAGGCATAATTATCTTCCCCCTTCATGGTGAACATCTTCCACTATCCTTTAAAATTAACTTTGAATGTACTAACAACATGGCAGAATATGAAGCTTTGGTCATCAGTCTCCAAACTACTTTCACCTTAAAAATCAAAACCATTTCTATCTTCGGTGATTCCTAGATCATGATTAACCAATTTAATGGGTCCTATCAATGTAAATATGAGATTTTATAAAAGTGTAAGCTCTTCATTGATGATCTATTAACATCTTTTGACCATTATCAAATCTAATTAGTGTCTTGATCTACTTATAAATTTGTAGACACAATGGCCTCTCTTGCATCTCAAATACCCTCTCAACCTGTGAAATCCAAATTATTTGTCACCATCCACCATTTCATTGGGTGCTCATATATCATTTTAGACCTTCAAACCATCTGTAGTGTGGAGACATCTGCTTTTGATGTTTGGTATGACCAAACCTTTGATTACCTTAACTTAGGTATCATTCCACTTGACCTCTCAAAGAATGCTCAGAAGGCCTTTATGTAGGGTACCTCTCGTTATATAAACATGGATTTGATGGTCTTCTCCCTCATTGTTTATGTAGTCATGATATTCCTCATGCCATCAAAAAAACCCATGATTGATCTTGTGGTGGACATTTTAGTGGCCTTACTATCACCAAAAGAATCATATACCTTGGTTACTATTGGCCTACCCTCAATTAGGAATACTATGACTATGTAAATAAGTGTGTTAAATTCTAACAACATGATAACTTACATCATGCACTAGCTCATGGCCTTTAGGTATCCATGGATTATTGGCCCTTCTCATAGTGGGGGTTGGATCATTAGAGAAATCAATCCTCAATCTTCTCAATGACACTAATATATCATCACCACTATATAATATTTCACTAAATGGGTGGAGGCCATACCCCTTATCTCCATCAAATCCAAAAAAATTATATTTTTTATCAATCATCACATTATCTATCATTTTAGGGTCCCTCACAAAATCATAATGGATAATAGAAAATCATTCAAAAACAAATAAGTTCAATCCCTCTATGATGCTTTTAGTATCAAAATCAACCATTCCTCGCCTTACCATCCATAGGCAAATGGACTAGTAGAATCCTCCAAAAAAACTCTCATTAAAATGTTGACCAAATTTGTAAGTGCTTCAAGTTAGGATTGGCACATACACATCCCATTTGTTTTATGGGCCTTTCACACTAGTATCCAAAATGCAACAGGTGCTACACCTTTTTCCCTAGTCTTTGGTATAAAAGCTATTCTACCTCTTGAAGTCTATATTCCCTCTCTCCATATTTCCTTATATAACATCATTTTTGAAGAGGATTATTGTCAAGAATGTCTCGCATACCTTGAATTACTTGATTAACATCACGTTGTTTCCCTTAACCATCTTCATATCTATTAAGAGCGTATTAATCATGATTATAAAAAGAACCTCAAATAATGGGAATTTAATATCGAAGATCTCATCCTAAAATAAAACCAACATGTGACCAACATGGAGAAGAATAAATGAGGCAAGTTTGCTTTCAATTGGTTTGGACCCTACATCATTACCCATAAGTATGGATTGGAAGCCTATCATTTTTCCTCTCTCAAAGGCAAACTGGAACATGAGCCTCTCAATGCTTCACATCTGCATCCATTTTTTTGTTAAATAAGGATCAAGCTCAACTATTTGTCTAACTTAAGCTCATCCCTTGATTATGAGACTTTAACCTTCACCCACCGTCCTCCTCCCCTTTTGAGAAAAATTGATTAAAACATAAAACCATGTGATTAACCATCATAGTCATGGCCTAATCCTAAATATGGGTACCATGGCTCTACCCATAGCATGGTTCTCATGGATACTTTTTATCTCTAACAAGATGGAATTCCATGGTTATTGTCTCTCAAAACCACACCCTTTCACATATCATTGACCTTCTTGTGTAAATTTTTGACCTCATAAAGGTAAACCTCTGAACCTAATTAGACTGGTCCATGTCTAAACACATTTCATCTTAAAACAATTTCTTGGGTAAATATCTTAAGCATTGTAGACTGATCCCTTGAAGGATAGCTTCCCAAAAACAAAATAAAAATTGCCAAATGTAAGGTAGACTGCTCCCTTGAAGGATAGCTATCAAGATCATTAACCAAAGACAATAATCTTAGACCACTCCCTTGAAGGATGGCTAAGTTCACTTTGTGAAAAGCAGAGTAATTTCTTATAAGCTTCCCATATATAGAAATAAAGCAAAAAATCCACCATCACAACAAATTCTAAATCTACAATTGGCTCTCTAACAACATAATAAGTTGAAAACCATAATAAGCTTCCACATGTAGACTTCTTGCATTGATCAATCTACATATAGCATATACCATGGACTTGTCTATTACCATTCTTAGGTCACCTATAGAAGGGTCAAATCAATTCACATGAGGTTATCATGCATATCACCCATTACCCTTCACACCACCCATCACCCATCTTCCCTTTATACTATCTATAAATCAAGGGATCTAGAGTTTACTTGACACCCTGTGATCAATAAACCTTTTTTTATTGACTAACGACTGCTCATACACAATGTTTGAGGGGCATATATTCATGAAGCTGATTGCACTTTAGGTCTATTTTTAGTCCTTGTCAAAAACAAAGCATTATGCCCTATTCTTAATGTGCTTGGTTGGTGTTTTCCTCACAACTTTTACCATCCAATGTTGTAACAAAAATAATCATTCTTTTTACATTCAATGAGATTATAACAACCATAACCATACCAATCATAACCATAACCATAACATTCATAAGTATCCACACAACCTTAAGGATGATACCATTTGACCAATGACATCCAACACATTTTTTATATAACAAACTATGCAATAGTTTATTTAGGGTGTGAGGAATTGCACAACACATACATAGTCATCAGATTACACATGGCTTAAAGCATGTGCATATATTATTTTCCTACCTAAGCATTAGCTCAATTATTTGGTGACTCTAGATTTGTGTTTAGCCATCCTTCTACTTGATTAATCCTAGGAATTATGTTGACATGCATACATTGACATACCTTATGAAGAATGCATCATTTATTTAAGAAATTTTGCCTCATGAACTAGATGGTAACATTAGTGTAAGATGAGGGGATGGTAATATTGTTCATTGTTGATGTTTATATTGATAATGAATGTGTATAAAGATGGTAGTATTGATGCATGGAGTGAGATACACCACCATTTGTAATGGAAGTTTAATGATGATTATGTGAAGGTAGATGTGCTCACATGAAGGACATGATCTAATCTTGGTACTGGTCCTTATCATGATTCTTTAAATAGAATACCTACCCATTCTTCTTCACCACCCTAGTTCTCCATTCTGTAGATCAAGAAGGTCATATGATGTCATTGATTCCCTTAAATAGTCTTCCCACTAGAAATGGTCATGTCCACCTACCTTTTCACATGGACACATCACCCTTGATGTGATTGGTCATCTCAATAAAGCCATTATGCACCATCATGATATCTTTTTATTCCCCTTATCATCTAATTCACATCTGGTGTCTTTCCTTGCTTTTTTGTCTCATGACCCTTGTAGGCCTAGTGATCTTTTATTTCATTATCACCTTTGGCATGGTTGATATAAATTAGATTCCAACCATGGGTTTTTGTAATGATCACACCTTCAAAACTACCATTGTTATTGGTGGTGGTAACTCCCAAATCCTTACTATTATAAAAACTCTTCCATCATAGGTATGCCACCATGAATTCACACCAATACATTCACCTTCTTTTTTCCTCTACCCTCCTCTTACTACCAACCCATTTTAATAAGTTATGAATGTTAGACCCCAACCATTGGTAGTACCTGCTCCAATATGGTAGCATTTTCTTTTATGCCACTTGAATGTTCATCTGTAGCAAGGGAACTACCATCTTCTCTTAGTCATGCAACTTCTTATTGGTTAGGCCCAAACTAGCAAAAATAATAAGTCATTACTTCCATGGAGATGGGATAGAGGATGCAGACATGGCCACCATTTGTCTAGCCTACCCATGCAACTCTTGGGTTAGGCAAGGTCCATCCTTTGGTGCTCACTATGCTGCTAACTTCCTTACTTTTAAAATCTACTTGACCATAAAATAAATTCTTTGTAGGTCATCACTTCACTACTACCCTTAAAACTTAACTTGTAATGGTGATGAACCTTGGCCAAAGTGACTCTATAGATCTGAATAAACCCCCACCTCCTTAACTCAGCTTATAGTGATAGATACTATCTCCAAAATCCTACCCTCACATAATTTTAGAAGGTGTAACCTCTTAAAAAAGGCACCTCTTCTTTGGATTAACTCTATTAAAGATCATTTGTGGTACTTAGCATTGTGTTCCCTTATATTTTATCTTACCTTACCCATTCGTAACTCTCATCCTACTAAATGTGGGATCATTATGGTAACTATTTACCAATTTACACCATTCATTTTCATCAACACCTTCACCAAAACCCAAAACTATTATTTTACAAATCTTTCTCCCTTAGCCCAAACCAACCCATGTAGTCCATCAAATTGGCACAGCTAATTTGAACACCACTCACCGAAATCTTGTTGAACTACATTGGCCTAATTTCCATGGACTATGTAGGTGATGCTTCACTTCTAAAGGTAGCTCGACCACTAACAACTAATTCCCAATCCATTTTTCTTCTCACTCATTTCCATCGCTAAAAACACCCTTTTACTTAAGGCATCCTACATCAAGGAAGCTTTGAATTATTTCTTTAGCATCCTTATGTTTTAACACCATCTAATACTTCCTCTTAAGTTTTTCACCCATTACTGGGAGAACTACATCAATCTGAGGTCTTTTTGGACTATGTAGGTAGTGCTCAGTTACTGAGGTCAGCTCAGCCACATCTTTTATTTTATTTTCCCTTTTCACCTAACATATCTTCCTCTACTTCTATACCTATCCCCTTACCACCTCCCTCGCTTTAGCTTGTCAATCTCTTTTTAACTATTTTTCTAGCTTGTCAATCTCTTTTAACACAAGGGTTGATATCCTTCCTCATTGGCCCCTCTTATCTCCCATAAAACCACCACCTACTCTACCTCACTAGCCTCCCCTTCACCTTTCCTTTTGCATACTTCATAACTCACTCCCTTACACACTTCTCATGTTTTTGGTCCCTCTCTCCACTTATTACCAACCTTGTCCTTTATCCCCTTCAACTTATTTCACCATCCTCACCATCTCCCCTTACCCTTGGCTATTTATTGTACCCTCTTTATCACTCTCTTTTCCTCACCAATTCCCCATCATACTGTGCATCTTACAAGATTTTTGTTTTTTCTATTACTATAATTTTTCTTTATGTGTACCACCATTATTTACCATTTCACCATTTTTACCACTGTACCCATTTTCCCTTCTTCTTATTTGCTTTTTTCCCATCCTTTCATCCTTTTTGTCTTCTTTTTTACCTCCATAACTAGTTTCTCCCTGCGTATTTATCCTTTGAGAAGCCTTCCATAATTGCCTCTTTTCTTCTTCTTAGTTCTTGCCTTTTGAATTTTGCATTCCCCTTTTCCTCTTTCCATCTTGATACTCACTTGTATTTTGCATCTGTGAGTATCCTTGCTTCAATTCTTCCTTTTTCTTCTTATCATCCCTGATCTTCATCCTTTATCTTCATCTTATTTCCTTTCATTATTTTCCATTATCCTCTCCATTTTCTCCATTTTCTTTCATTTTTCTCATCTTGAAGGCATTCCTTGTTCTTTCCAACCCCTTTTTTCCCCCTCTTATATGTGTATGCCTAGCTTCTTCCATCCTTCTCCACCTTCATCTTTATATACGACCTCATCATTTCCTCTACCTATCCCTTCATCCATTTCTTGGTCCACCTTCACCTCATATTTTTTTGGATCTCCCTTATGTTCTCCAATTCAAAATCCACCTCTTTAGAGTGTGGTCACATGTTATGTCACTTATACATCATCTTCCAACCCATACCCAATCCACCCATGTTTTAACCACATCCACCTTGATGTTGGTTGCTTTTGACCTATAATATTGACATATTTTACAAAAACTTGTAACCGTAATGACCAACCTTACTATGTTGAAATTTTGAACATTTACACCACCTTGTGCATGACCTAACCAATTATGTTATTTTGTAGGAGCACTTCCTACCCTAGATACTTGTGACCAACACTGAGCTTGTCTAGATGACTTGATAGGCCTAACTTGATTAGTTATGACCAATGTTATTTACCAATTATCCATATCATGTGTCCTTTGAAGATCTACCTTATTGGCAGCTTTAGTCTCTGAACAATCTTGATTATTGTTCTTAGATTCATTTTGTGAACCAATTAGCATTTCACATGCCCAACTACATTGTGGCACCACCTAATGCCTCCCCACCAACTACTTATCAAACCTACACCCAATTTGGCCTTCCCTCATTGACTCTTAATTTGAGGGGCAACACTTCCTCCCATACTTAGATCACCCTAATCTTCAACCAAGTGATTCATTTTTATTTTGTAGCTTGTTAATTCAAATATGCATAATAAAAAGGGGTAAAATGTAAACACTATAAAACTACACACTTACAGTTTTCAATGATTAAATGCCTTAGGACCCCCTAAAAACCCCCTAAACCTATTAAACCTTAAAAAACCCATCTTAACCTAATCAAATCACTATTATTATAGTCACATAATATTATTCAAAAGTACTATTTGAAATTACTATTTAAAAGTATTATTCACTATCACTATTCACTATGGGACCCACTATCACTATTCACGATGACATGGCAAGTGGCATGGCATGCGACCTAGAAAATGACATGGAAAGTGACATGAAATGTGACATGTCAAATGACATAGATGGTGATTTTGGATGTGATATGGCAAGTGACATGGTTTAAAAGTGATGTAGCTTAATGTGGGACATCATACCCCACCTGGGACCATTCCCAAAGTGCTTGATGACCTTATTTAAGCATCACAAGGGACCCCCTTGAAAAATGGTGAATTTAACCTCAAGGGAACATTAGTGAACATGTATTTTACCTTCACACATGACATTAACCTCCAAAATAAGATGCCTACCTCTTTAAGACAAAGGGGACCCATTTTTGACTTCTTAACCCAAATGGGACACTCACCAACCCAAATGGAAATCCCCACCCACCTCATTTAGAATAATTAATCCAAAACATATAAAATTGTGCCATACCTCTATTATTCCTCTTTTGGTATGATTCTTCACAATTTATGCTATAAATACCCCCTCTCCTTCACCCAGGGTTAAGTTGGAAAGTGGCAAATTAGTATTTATTTTGTTATTAACATTTTATTGTAGGTTTTTAGAGGATTTTATACACTTGATAATGAGGTCATCCTCATATTAGATGAAAAAATATTCAAAGCATCGAATCTCTTCTAGAATCACTCCAAGATTTCATCAACAACATCATCATCGACAACCATCTCAAAGGTAACCTTGTTTGTTTATTTCATTTCAACTTATTATATATTTTGGCCTCTTCTATATTGACTTCTCAACCCCATCCTTGGAATATTAATTATTTATTTCTAAACTATAACCCCTTTACCTCTTATTTTTATCCCTTTATCTCATTTATCCTATTTACTTCATTTTCACCTTCATCCCATTTATCCTTTTACCCCTTTATACTTTTGCCCCTTTTGCCATATTTATTCTCTTGATAATTTACATGTTTTTAACCCTTACCATTTTACCATTTTAACCACTTACCAACCTCAAATAAACCATATTTTTTATCCTTACCAAACTAAAATCATAACCCTTAGCTTGGCCAATTTTTAGCATTAGCATTATTCAAACTACTTGCTTAAGTTTTAATCATCTTAGCAAAGTATTTTGGTTTATTAATTAATTTGGCGTTTTTAGTATTAGTTTATATTATTTTATGTTATACTTAATTAATTTTATCAAAATCAACTTGTTTTAAATTTGGTGGATTGACATCCTCTTAGAAAGCTTTCACTTCTAGGATCTAGCTTACGCTAGGCAATCCACCCATCTCCTTGTCTAAAAAAGAAGTGTGTGATAGTGTTTTATTATTTGTAGGCATTTTTACCTAGATAAAGAAGATTTTTACATAATAATCTAGATTCAACATGTGCACTTTTAACAAGTTTTTCTACACACCCCTTATCATTAGTTTCTTTCTTCAAAAACTAAGAAAAATAGAGAGAAATAGTTATTACTATTAATAGTATGTTTTGTGATAGTTAGTATGACTTTATGTATGCATGAATACAAATTTGAGAGTTTAATAAATTATATGATAGTATAGTATTATGTTCCATATAAATTGTGACTGGCTTTGTTATGTTTAGTTTCTTGAATAGAAGTGTAAGATTTCATGTATTTAAGACTACTTTATATGACTGATTGTGGAAAACTAGTAGTTATGTCTTAAAATACTAGACTATGGTAATATGGATTATCATAGGGTGTATTATGTTTGGAAACTAATTATATTAGTTAAAATCTATATTCTAATGAGTATTTTACCTGGGTGGTATAAACTGTAGTCATTATTTCTAGTATTGGATAGAAAAGAATGTAAGATTCATTCATACATTTGAAAAAATAAATGTATGCTTTGGTTACTCTATGTTTATCATATTACATGATGTGTTTTATAGTAAGATGTAAATTAAATTAATATTGCGGTTGAATTTTATTTTACCAATCTACATTATTGATATGGAGTAAGGAGTGAGATGGACTTCATTGACTTACTAGTATCACAATGACAAGATGAAGGCAGTTTTATCAAGTGGTGTGTATGCATTTGATTGTTATATAAATAATTATCATTTATTATTCATAAAAATTTAGGTGAAAATATATTTAGTGATAAATTATCATTTTATGAGTATGATTTACATGTTTATATGATATCTTACAATAGAATGGCTTTCTATGATACAATGCATGTTTAGTTTTAGAAATCATATAACAAGTACTTGCTTGTCTCTCTCGATTCCCATTCAGTCAATATCTAATCATTCATGAGTGGAGGGAAATTTCATAATGGGATTAGTTTTGGGGATCATTGGTTTGTGGTTGGTGTGGAAAAGCACTGAGATGATGTTCTCCCTCCCCACATCAGTACTACTCATCGAGATGACATTAGAGATTACCATATATACTTGAGTTTGGGAACTATAATCCAAAGAAGGCATGTATCTTATATGTATATTATGTTAAGTTTTACTTATTATTTAATATTTTTATGAAGATTTGTAATTACTTATTATTATATATTGATAGCGGTGTTTGTAGACTTGTATCAGTCATGGCCGAGTTAATATAATTACTTTCTATATTTGTATTTTAATGTGATTTGATGATATGAGAGATCAATGATAGTGATTTAATATGATTTTTTTATTATTATCATGCTTTGAGTATTTCATATGGTCTATCTAGATTCTCATAGTGTAATCTTTTTTTGGTATGTGTTTAATTTAAAAAATAAATCATGTACTTCTAGTTGATCCTAGTGGGGTTGTTACATACAGATAGGTACTAGTTGATATTGAGAAAATAAAGTGATATTTGACCAGTCTCTATCATTTTATTCCTCTCCAAGAGTTTTTTTGTCCCAACTCTACTCCTAGATGCACTTTCCAAACCTTATCTAGGCCTAATTAGGCCTCTTTACCCCTGTCACTCACACAATTGCCTTAAACTATACATATAGAATCTATAAAGGTTTAAATATTTTAAAATATATTAAAACATGTCAACACCCAACTTATTACCAAATTTCATGAAATTTGGATGGTGGCAACATTTGTGAAATTAGTTTGTGTTTAGAAACCCTAGAATAGGGTTATAACTATCTGTAACAAACTTGAGAAGGTATATTTGGTTATTTAAATTTATAAAAGAGTTTTAAACATATGTGAAAGGTGTTAAATATTTTTATTCAATATACACGTGTATGAAAATTTGAATCCTTTGAAGGAGCCCTTATTTCCTACTTATGTAAAATTCTAATACAGACTGAGTGTAAATACACATCCACCTACAGGGTTTGGTTTTAATACTTCATAGGATGCACTCAAAAAAATTAATAACCAGATAAATAAATTGTATAACATTGAAATAAGGACTTACCAATTTATATTTGTAACTTAATCAAATTTTTAGAGAACCATGTTTCACATAATATATAAACTTAGTCTTTTGAACATTGAATTCAGGGAAGATAGGGTTTGCAACATTAGTCTTTAATCTAAGCAAATTTACATTGAATTTCTTGGATTTGTCACTAAATATTATTCAAATGCATTAGATTTCACTTGATATTTTCATTCAAATCAACATCTTACAATATCTTTCCTTTCTCATCTCATTTACACAGTTTGTTGAATTCAAAACACAGGAATATAGAGTATGAGAAAGTTTGCCAAGGTTTTCAATTCAAAAATGTAGGTATTAATATTTATTATCTTGAAGTTAAAATTCATTCCTCTTTGAAATCCATCCAAAAAAATTGTCTCTGACATCAATGTTTACAAGTTTTATATTCCCCATAACTACTCCAACGGTTCTTGATCCCTTCAAAAATGTTGAGAAGTTCATAACCACCCCAAATTCCAATCATTCCTATATGAAATACTCATAATATGACTCAAGTATGTATTGGGGTGATATTCAAACCTTTTATATCCTAAACAAAAAGATTACAATGTTTACACTTCTCCAAAAATCACCAAAAATTTACATGGAAATTCAATTTTTCAAATTTGTAAAATTGGTGAAAAAATGCCAATTTAAACTCTAACCTCCATAAGCACACTTCTATAGATATATATGATTAAAAAGTGTGTATTATGACTCATAAAACAATTAAAACACCCTAAAAACTATATGACCACTAAACATCTTGATCATGCCAACATTATGCAAACAAAAATAAGATAATTCATCTTTAAAATGATGCTCTTGCATCAACTTGACTAAAACAATACATTATACACAAGATTAAGATCATTAATATATAAAAATTATATCACAAGCACACCAAAACTAATACCGATAGGAAAGAGGGAAACATAACAACTTTCACAACATAATTTAGTAGCATGATGCTAGTAGATTATCATTAATAAATTATACCTACAACTATGTATTAATATAATCTTTATTTTTTGGCTAACCAAGATACCCTTAGATTAATATCCAAGGATGATATAAATAAGATTGATAACTTAAACATGTTTATGGTCAATTTCACTCTATCATACAACTGTAATGTATCAAAATAATCTTAATATAAGGATGTCAATTATGAGCACAATATCAGATACTACATAAATAAAAAAATATTATTTGCATATAATAATCCACACTTCCACATATTAATATCAAATGACTAAGATTGATAAAATTATTTTGAACAATCCTCTATTGACCAGTAGTTATATAATAGATACAAGCCATAGACCATATGCACAAAGAAACCATTGTACTATCATACAGGTATTAAATTTAGAAATAGGGCAACCTCTAAGAGGTAATCAAACTATAATAATATGCAATATAATTAAAATCAACAATTTGGATTCATCATCCCAAATTCCATCTTGGGTTAATATAGATGAGCACATCATTTTAAGTAGACAACAAAGAGAATAAGTTAATAAATTTCACAAAAGTAAGACCAATTGTATCATAACCCCTGCACTGGAAAGGGTGCAATAAATGTGTCATCTTAAATCTAACAATGTGAATTCCCTTATAATCAATATTTTGAAATTCAAAATTCTATTTTAATAAATCAATTTTGAAAAGGTCAAAAATTTTTAAACTAACTTAATTTCACATAAAATAAATTTATGCAACCTCATAATTCCTACTACTATAATGTTTCTTTTTTAGAAGGTAACTCATCAATGAATCAATTCTATGAACCTCCAAAATAAACAAGGTAATGTATACTCAATTATCCCCTATAAGATAACATTAGAAAATAATTAACATGCATATGATGGTCTACAACACCCAAGAGTATTCTAACTCTCTTCTAGTCATAATTGTTATGTTACTTTCAATCAATTCAATTTCTCTCTAATGAGTACAAATTACTAAGGAAAAATAAAAATAATTAATTGCATATAGCAACTGAGTTATCCATGCAACTAAATGCATTCCAAGGTATAGAAAATCTTGTTTTCTAACAACAATATCTCATAGTAGTAAGTTCACAAAATAAAAAAAATCCACTTACTCTCCAACCAACAAGCTAGGTGTATGAAAAATAGGGTCATAATAAACTATTCAAAAACAATTAATCAAGCATATAAAATACTAGTTCAACCATTTATACAACCTTCATTAACTATTAATAACTAAATCTCTTATGGAAGAAGGTAACCCGTAGATCAAAGTCTATTCCCAAAATAAGAAGAATATAAAATCATTTGTTTTAGATCTTGTTTTCAAAATGGTTGGGGATACATCCAAAATCTTAACTCAAATATAACCATCCAATGCTCTTTCCAAGAGTGAACATGGGGTTTTAAACCTAGTCTAAAGTTCAAATAAATAATTTGGTAAACAATACATAATTAATAATTCTTTCCCTCCCTTGTAAGACCACTTTCCATCGTGATTGCATAAGGCAACCAACTAAACTAAGCATATACCTTTCTCATGTTTTCATAACCCAATCAACAATGTAAACATATAACAAGTGATTTTCATTTATCATTCAAGAAAAACACATCATGTCAACATGCATGTTTTTTAGTTATACACTATTGAATCACCATAAAATGAATCTTGTTTTAAGTGAAAAATTATAACACATAGAATAGTCTATCAATCTAACAACATAGATTTACCTTAAAATCAAGGTAATAAAATTTCCAATTTAACAGTGACAATTTCCATTCCAAGTGGGTAATGTCCAATTTGGGAAAATTTACCCCAATTTCTAGCATAAAATAAAATACATATAAATGCATCTCAAAAAATGTAACATGAAATATGAAACAATTAAGTTGATTCCCAAAATCATACAAATCTGATCCATTTTAACCAAATACTAAACAAACCACTATGATATAATTATAACCAAAATAAAACATCTAGTTCAATCCATGAAACAAAAACATTATCTAGGGCTATACTCTGATTTATTTTCATTCTAACATAACAAACAAGTAATTCATACACAAAACTTCATACACAAACCATACTACTACCCTGGTTGTGACATAGGCCCATGTGGGTATAACATAATATACCCATAGGAGTATATATTCTAGCTGGGTTTTCTACTGAGCTTGTAATCATTAACAAAAAATTTAAATTTTAGAATTTAAACCAGAAAAGGAAAAATAAATTCTTGTTAAAATGTATGTAGGGTCTTATTTCTATTTTTTCTTCACCATGGAACATATCCATGTGCATGAACCCCCTCTGCATCCTCACACATATTTGAACTCTACTCATTTTCTCCATGCATCATCTTCTCTGCCATCACTGTTGGGGGATCACAAGAACAACACCTATTCTGATCCCACTTTGTTAGGATCTTGCTCCTCAGAAAGAACACAGTATGATTACCAAATATAAGCAATTATAAATGTGAAAATAACCAAAAACACAAGTAACTACAATTCACCAATAGCACAGAATATGAGAGACAATACACTATCTTGTATTAACACTTTACAGAAAAGAATACAATAAAGAGCCGCCACACTCTTCCACCTTACAGAGGCTTCCCACACCTCAAGTGTATAGTAATTCTTCTACAACACTCTCCTACCAAAAAAAATGGTCACAACAACCAACTCACAAACAGAATTGGTGTTCACCTCTCCAACTAGTCAGTAATAACCCTGCCAGTTCACCAAGCACTCTATAGTACTTCAAGTTGATCTCCCATGAACCTGCAACCTGCAATTCAACAGACAATACTCACACATGTAGATCTCCTATGAGCTTGCAACAACCTGCAACTCAATGATCTTATACTTAGAAGGAACTTCCTTGCCTTCCTTATCTTGGACTTGTATAATACATGCCAATGGGTCTATAAATAGATCCCTAACTTAAACAATAACTTAGACTCTTAATTTAGACAATTATCCTTGAAGCTCAAGACTCTAACTAGCCTTTACATGCAAACTCTTCATTCACTTAACTAACTGTCTGTGCAACGAACAGTTCTAGAACACATAGGTGACCGACACCGGTCCCTGCTTGCCTGGTTTTGCCAACGTCAGCCAACTCCCTGCCGTCGCCGGTGGCCTTCTACACTGGTCACGACCGACATCGGTCCTACTATCGATGTCGGTGCTCCTGGATCTCAGAAACCTTCTGTTCCTTTAGTTTGTAAAGAGTTGAATCTTTTAGCTCCACAACTTAACAATCTCCCACTTGGAGATAAACAGCTGCAACTTATACCTGTACCTGTACTCTGTCTAGTTTGTTCCCTTGGCTTTGTATTCCTCCTCAAGATCACTCTTGAAGATCAACCACCACAAACTTGTAGTGCAAAACCTGTCATCCAAATCACCTGCCACATTCACATCTACAACCATGTAGAAAATAACCTAAACTTGCATAGCATGTGCACCTGCTGCTAGTCGCTGTAAGAATCCACTGAACTGTCCTCCAATGGTTCTCTCCCGAATTGGCTCCAACTTGTGACAACTCCCACTGCTTGGGAAAACTCAGGTTTAGTACATACCATGCACTCAACCTCATTATGTGAATCAAGACACCTGTTCTAAGAACTGTCTAACCATTGGCGTGCTAACCGGTCTCACACAATCATCCTGAAACAAAGTCAACATATGACCCTCCATATCTCTAGAACACACTCATGCCAAAGAATCTTGTTGCTCCCAGATTCTCCATGACATCCCTCTGAACTAGGTTTACCTTTAGTTTAGCAATACCCTGTATATGTAACCCTGCAACAAGCACATCATACAGTAATAGGATAATGTAGCTAATATTATCAAACCTGGTAAAGAGAAACACAATGATCAAACCTCCATTGCCCTACAGCTAATACAAGACCATATACCCTGATCTTCCATCTCACGTATCCATTTTTGCTCTTCTTCATCCTGAACATCCATTCGTCTCTTAGTGCTTACTTCCAGCTGGCCACTCTACCCAAAACAACTATTTGGTTCTCCTCCAAGGAATCACATCCTCATCCATGCCAAGCTCCCATTGTTTCCTAGATCTACCTATTCTGCTTCTTCAATAACTTCCTGGTCCTATGCCATAAGTGAGCAACAAGTAGTGTAAAGAAGGGAAATGATGAATTTAAGAACTTACTTACACCTTCAGTCCTCCATATGGGTGCTTGAGACTCCATGACAGCTTGCTGTCCACCCAAAATTCATCTCAGTAATCGATGCTGGTCACATCTCAGTCTGCACCTGACTGATGTCGGTTCCCTGCGACTGCCCCCTTGCCGA
This sequence comes from Torreya grandis, assembly GCA_037957365.1. Lineage (NCBI taxonomy): Eukaryota > Viridiplantae > Streptophyta > Pinopsida > Cupressales > Taxaceae > Torreya > Torreya grandis. The sequence continues at coordinate 428,025 of JARHVA010008587.1, forward strand.
CGTCATTTTTCCCTGGCCGATGCTGGTAGTTATTTGCCCTGAGTCACCAATGTCAGGCTGCACATAGCCGACATCGGTCCCTGTCTGGACGCTGATGCTGATTTTCCTGCCGACATCGGCCTCTGTGTTTTTCTAGTGAGACCTAACTTTTTCCTGCGAGCTCCTTTTGGATCAAATCCTTCTCCAAAACACCCTTGCTCTGCTCAGAATTCTTCTGCATCTTGTGCTAAACTCTGTCCGTCACCTTCTCCTTGAAAATGAAGGCTTTCCTATTCTTGTCACTAACATCAGATTCCTCAAGAAACGTCACCTTCTTCTTATGTATACAAAAACCATGATCCATACCTTCCAAATCTGAAAGCATATCCTTTGACTCAAGAACAAGCATCTCCTTCTTATCTATGTGATCAAGCCTATCAAGCCACATCTTTGAATCTACAGCTGAAGTAGATAACCTAGAAAGAGATTTAGTAATACAAGTAGATAGATAAAGCATACCTACTTTCTTACCTCTAGCTATAACAAGTGTACCCTTGGTAACCTTCTAAGAGTCCGCTGTGAGAGTTACTGTGTAACCCTCATCACCCAAACTTCTAACAGAAATCAAATTCCACTCTAGAACTGGGACATGCATGACCTCCTTTAACACCCATGTGTTACCTATCTGCAGTTTCAGCTTCACTTTCCCTTTGCCAACAATCTGACAAGGTTTACCATCCCCTACACAAATTTCTCCAAAGTCTCCCTGGACATACTCATGAAAAAATTCCCTATGTGGGGATGCATGACAAGAGGCACCAAAATCTAAAACCCAAGATTCTACTTTATCCAAAGAACATACCAGAGCATCCCATGCAACGTAATCTGCAACATCTGCTTCTTCTTCATGTCCTTCATGCTGATCTTCACCTGATCTGCAATCTCTCTTTAAGTGCCCTTGCTTTTCACACTTCCAGCAGGTTATTTTACCATACCTGGACTTGGATCTTCTGCCTATCTTGGACCTTGATCTCCCATGCTCTATCTTTTCTCTTTGCCTTCCTCTGCCTTCAACACTCAAATCATTTCCTGATGATTCTCCTATGCTATTCCTACGTATCTCTTCATTCAAGATCACACTCACAACATCATCCACTTTTAAGACTTTTGAAGGAGACACAGTATTAGAAACTGCCATTACCAAACCTTCCCAACTTTCAGGTAATGAACACAAGATTAAGAGAGCTCTAATTTCATCATCAAATACAATATTGGCTGAACTTAACTGGTTTACCAAACCATGGAAATCACTAAGATGGCTATGAACGGATCCACCTTCCAACATTTGCAAATTAAATAAACGCTTCATAAGAAATACCTTATTAGAAGCTGAGGGTTTTTCATATAAATTTGCCAAAGATTCCATCAACTCCGCCGTTGTCTTACACTGTGATAAACTAGAAATCATAGATGATACAAGACTCAACCTTATAGATCCCAGAGCCTTTCGATCAAGAACCTCCCATTCTTCATCTTTCATGTCTAAGGGTTTGCAATTAACCCCTCCCAATGGTAAGTACAAATCTTTTTGATATAGATAATCCTCAATCTGCATCCTCCACAATTGGTAGTTCTTGCCATTAAACTTTTCCATCTGTAGCTTACTGTCTTCTACCATTGCTCAACTCCCACTCAAACAAAAACCCTGTGAGTAACCTGTAATCAAAACAAACTAACCAGATATAATCCAATCTGTTAGTATCCCAACCAACAGCTCTGATACCACTTTGTTGGGGGATCACAAGAACAACACCTGTTTTGATCCCACTTTGTTAGGATCTTGCTCCTCAGAAAGAGCACAGTATGATTACCAAATATAAGCAATTATAAATGCAAAAATAACTAGAAACACAAGTAACTAGAATTCACAAATAGCACAAAATATGAGAGACAATACACTATCTTGTATTAACACTTTATAGAAAAGAATACAATAAAGAGCTACCACACTCTTCCACCTTACAGAGGCTTCCCACACCTCAAGTGTATAGTAATTCTTCTACAACACTCTCCTACCAAAAAAAAATGGTCACAACAACCAACTCACAAACAGAATTGGTGTTCACCTCTCCAACTAGTCAGTAATAACCCTGCCAGTTCACCAAGCACTCTATAGTACTTCAAGTTGATCTCCCATGAACCTGCAACCTGCAATTCAACAGACCATACTCACACATGTAAATCTCCTATGAGCTTGCAACAACCTGCAACTCAATGATCTTATACTCAGAAGAAACTTCCTTGCCTTCTTTATCTTGTACTTGTACAATACATGCCAATGGGTCTATAAATAGATCCCTAACTTAAACAATAACTTAGACTCTTAATTTAGACAATTATCCTCACAGCTCAAGACTCTAAATAGTCTTTACATGCAAACTCTTTGTTCACTTAACTAACTGTCCATGCAACGAACAGTTTTGGAACACACAGGCGACCGACGCCGGTCCCTGCTTGCCTACTTCTGCCGACATCGGCCGACTCCCTGCCATCGCCGGTGGCCTTCTACACTGGTCACGACCGACGTCGGTCCTACTGTCGATGTTGGTGCTCTTGGATCTCAGCAACCTTCTGTTCCTTCAGTTTGCAAAGAGTTGAAGCTTTTAGCTCCATAACTTAACAATCACCCCAAAGTGTTCATCTCTCCATTTCCTTTTTGACATTTCTCTCCCTATCATGGCACCTATCTATTGTTCATCATCCTTGCCCCATTATGGTAGTAGCCAAACATAAACCAGAAAACCCCATTTTCTCCACACTCTTCTCATTCCTCTCTTTGCCTTCCAAGTCAATGACCCAAAATGATAACTGATCAAACACTATCCAATAAAACCCCTAAAATCAAATGTTTTATCTCAATACTAAGTCCAATTCCATAATGAGCTCAAAACCCCATCATCGTCCAAAACTTTTTCACCATAATAAGGCCATAGCCTAGTCATTAACCCCTCTTACTACCAATGCACAAGAATTTTAGACAAATCAAAATCCATTTTTTTTACTCATGTCAAAACATCAACAAAACTTATAAGATTTTATAATTAACCAATGTAAGCTTAAGTACTTATCAATAATTGTACATTATATCACCCAAGCTAACACCTCAATGGGCCTAACTTTGGAGCATATACGTATATATTCATAAATATACAACCACTTAACACACACACACACACACACACACACACACACACACACACACACACACACACACACACACACACACACATGTTCTAAGCATAACATTATATGCCCCATTGAACACACACACACACATATATAAACCACAAGATTTGCATCCAAAAAAATAATTGAATTTCAACCAAATCCAATAAAATGGGCTATTGTAATCTATCCAATAGTTATATAAAAATGTCAACTAATAGGGTTATTACATCCTCTCCTCCTTAAAGAGGAACCATCCTAGTGACTAAATAACAATCATGAATCAATATACATTGAAATAAGATTTATCACTCTTTTCACAAAATGTCTACACACTACAGGAAACCAACAGATAAGCTCTATGATTGAAGTAACCAAATTGATAAATTCTATCAATTATTATCAAAATAAAAGTCATGAACATTATGTAATTGCGTAATCCATTATTTAAACAAGGTATATTGCCTTATACTTACCCTTTTGGTATAACACATATTTACCAAAATTTTATCATGAATATATATACAATCTTACCTAGTTGATATTCCACATACTGCCCTTATAAAAACTATGTTTTTCATCTAATCAAGCTATAAAATTGTCATTTCAACTTGGTTTCCTTTTATAAGGCCAAGGTGAGTAAAATGGGGTGTTATACGCACCTTTACCGTCATAATAGTCTACAAAATTAAAACTTAGTTATATATAAATTCTATTTTTGTGCCTCACAAGGCTATTGTTTCACCCAATAAAACATCAATAATTTTACAATAAGCATTTATAGCTTAATCTTGCCCTTACCTTGGTAAATTTTATCGATAAACTTATATTTTTAATGTAGTACAACTAAATTTTTACCTGATTTTCATCCACCTATGCATATATAAAATTAAATATCTCTTGCAAAGTATGCATTTTAGGCTATATACACCAAATATACTTCAATATTTATCAATGAAAAAGTTTCTAGTGATTTTTAATTCATAAGTTTATAGTTGTTAGCTCATATAAAAAAAAGTATTCATAAATTTGTCATCTTAGTCATGAATTCATGATCAATGTTTTAATAGTAACATAGTTTTCAACTAATCCTTCCTCTCATTATGAGGAAATATTATCATACAAATCTGTAAATCCATAACAGTAGTTACCAAAAATCCAATCCAACTAGATTTTCATAATTTTTTTCAAAATTGAGATGTCATCCCACAACATTTTAAACTATATATAACTCATAAATTTATATCATTTCTATAGAATTCTAAATAATACAACATTCATATAGATATGTGGTATTTACACCACTTTTAAGTATGATTTACACACAACTTATAGCATTCATTCCATAATGAAACCAATAACAAAAACTATACTACTATGGTTTCCACAACACGTATTGTGCTTGCACATCTTCTTGGTAACATTCATCATATAATGCCAACAAGGATATATATTCATAATTCTATGGTTTCTTTTATTTTACCATTCATCATTCATGGGTTAGTGTAGTGTCCTTCACCAACCCCACTAAACATCATAGAAGCCATACCAGGCATTCACATATAACCCCAAGGTTTTTAACATGCTCTCCATAAATTTGTTAGCTCACATGATGGTTTTAGGGATTAAAATCTCACCATCTTATGTCACTTACTTCTTGAAAGCATTAAATAATATTTTAAACCACCTAATCAAGACTTAAATTGCTCCTTGTAAGCTTAAAATTAGCATACATTTTAGTCATGCTTTAAACAAATCAGAAATATTCATTCTAGAATATCAATTTTAGGTATACACAAAAAATACCTTGTTCACAACTTGGTTGCACTTTCTAGTCAACACATGCCTTTAAATCAAAACATTCATTCTATAACATTATTTTTAATTAATTCAACCATTATCTCATTCTTAACATGCTTAATTTTAAAATCCAATACATGCCTGGATTTCAACAAGTTCGGTCTTGCTATTTTTACATAAAAATCCAATTTTCAAGACTAATTAGTGCTTCACAAGGCTACATCAATGAATTTTATAATTTTTTTTTACAAAAAACTCCAAGAGGTGGTTAAAGGAACACTCAATCCATAAGGTGAACATTATGCATGAATATCTCATGACCAACTTGTGGTGCTCATGGTACACAACCCAAATGAATTAGGTGGCTACATTATACAAAAGGGAGAAGTGGGTTTTTAGCCTATGTGAGACTATAATCCTTACCCTATACCTAGTCTAATCATCATGAATATAATGTTTCTTCACCCTATACCTCATAATTACATCAATATTCAATGCTAGAGCAATGATGTAGGATCACATCACATAATACATTCACTATACCTTTGTGGATTTTAATTAATAGAGGTTGATTATAGAAGGGAAACTACATCACAAAGTGGTTCATCACTATTTACATGTCCCACGGTTACATCATCAGGTATACATCACAATGCTGATATTAGGGAGTAATTTTGGAAGTTCACAAGTTAACTACATTCACACAAAATAGAGAAGTTACAAGTTTACATGATTTAATAGAATCAACAAATTATAAAATGTTTACACAATAATACAATGGTTTTACATGCACTAAAGGAATCAAAATACTATGACACACATGTGGATCTAGAGGTTTGATAATTTAAGCCAAGGAATTTTCACATCACACCAATTAAACACATTGGTAAGTGAAGCACAAGGGTCCATGATTCTCATCGGTCCACCCAATGTCCAGATGTCATCCCAAATGATAAAATATCCATCATATTAAATCATGCTCAATTTTAGGGATCTTGAATCTACAAACATCTTCTCTTAAGGAGGGTATGTTCCAATAAGGCCCATAAATCCATCCATGAGTCTCAAAATGTTACCAATAATGTTTTCACCTTATGGATTAGATGGCTCATGATACCCATAATAATGATAGATCCCCCAAAACTTTCTCACTTTCCTAAGCAATTAAGTCATATTCACCCCACGAGGCCCTCCAAGCTTAAGTTACACCCTTAAACCTCCTAAGAATATTATACCTTAATTTCATATGGTGGCTCACTTATAAAAGATATCAATGATCACTAATCATTTTTTCTTAATTCCAACAACAAGCTTCTATCACTATCCTTACAATTGAATTATTTTAACAAGTCAAAGGTCGACTAAAAATACTTGTTTTGATGCAACATAATCTCAAGAAAGGATGAAATTAGCTAAGGCTCATGCTAAATATCAAATTATCCTCATTGGAATTATAGTTTCTCACAAACATTAAATTCAACTGAAATTTACAAAAGACATCCTCATGGATGTAAAATATATCCATGATCATCATAATATCCTTATGGGATTGAAACATATCCATTATCAAACTAAAAATCACCATGGAATCAAAACATACTCATGCACTTAATAGCTTCTAGTATTTTAGAATGATAGAACCATAGCCTTCTTCATTTAACTCAAAGGAGGCCAAATGCTCATAACAATATCAAGCCTTAATTCAGTTGAAATGCATATATTTTGCAACACCTTAGTATTATTATACATAATACATACTCACTTTTATTTTACATAATGGTTGTAATCAACCAATCATATCATAGTTTTCAACCAGAAAAACTTACCCAGTCTTTGCTTATAAGTTCACTACTTGGGATAAAATAGTGTTTCCCAAGCATCAGATACATTACTAATTTTTTTTGCATTGTTTCAACCAATCATGTATAGTGACACATAATCCAAGCAAGAAATTAAAATTACCTGCCTCAGTTATGAATAAAATACAACTATGTAAAATTTTCTTTTTGTCCACAACAAGTCCTGTTAAAATTTGGAAAAAGAATTAAAGAGCAACCCTTAATATTTCTACCATACTATAAAGAATCTAATAGTGCCCCATAAAGTTATTTATGTTTCATATTTCATCATGGCATAATTTAATCAATTAGACTTTATATATATATATATATATATATATATATATATATATATATATATATATATATATATCACTATAAATAAAAGTAGTTGCATATAAACATCATCTCAAAATTACCTTTACCAAGGTCTACCATCATGTCTCCCAAAGGTAGACTTGCCTTGGGATAGCTTTGCTCAACTAGGATCAACTTAAATCAATTGAGATATTCTTACTCCACTTACAACCATTCAACTTAAAAAGTGGCATGCTAGTTTCATAATTTTAGCATTTGAGATCTTTTCAACAATTTAAACTAGGTATTCAATTTACTAAATAATAATTTATAGTAGTCTTAGCTATAAGACCAATAATAGTTATTACAACCATTCATACTTCATAATTCCTCAATGGTTCAATACACTCCCTCTACAAGTGGAGAGCTCAAGCTTAACTGACTTACTCAAGTAGATCAACTCCTTATACCCAATCTAGTCCTCTAGATTTGAGTTAAACCTTTGGTATTCCCTAGGTCATAATGTTATAAGAACATAGTGATGTTTTTCCCATACAACCTATCAATATATATCAAACACTATTTCTATTAATTATAAGAGTGAAGCCTTTATCACTTATCTCCCATTGACTTGACCATACAAGTTAATGGTCCTGGAAGCAACTAAAATTGGCAAGGGTTAACATAACCAAGGACAAGGTAGAGAGCATGACCATCTTAGAAATTATACTTCTATCACCCTAATAATATGTAATAACACCATCTTATTCACATCAGCTATCATACCTTATAGGCTATAGTACTTATTTGTACACATAATCATGCATCATTTGTATCTTCAGCTTTTTCACCCATATAAGTAAGAAATGGGAACTTCTTGAGCTCCTTGGTATTTTGGTTAACCATAATCAACACCCTCTTTTGTTGCTTAGGTCTATTTGGTTAACCAATTTTAGATTAGGGAAAATCTCTAGGAAAACATTCTCAAGATTATTCAACCTATGTTCTTAATTTCCAATCATGCTTTGAATGGATTCTCAAGTGGTTAATGCCCATTGAGGACTTCTTATTGATTATTAGTCCACCCATTACCTTATATCTACTCAATGTGAGCACCACTAGATCTAACTCTATATTTGTTTTTGAGATTCAAATAATAACATTTCAAGAATATTGCCATTTTAAACATATCTTGGAGTAACAACTGCCAGGAACCTAATAGTAAATGCAACTTGATTTAGTTATGAAGTGGATTGATATTGATATTAATTTTTAGAGTGAGATAAATAAACATTATTCTTGATAATATTTATAACACATGCTCTGATATCAGATGAAAAAACCCCCAATTGTTTTTTGGGAATTGATATATAGAGTATGTAATAGAACTATGTGTAGGGATCACTACATAAATTTACAATGCATGATGCATCATTTCAAGTCTATTTAAGATGAGTAAATAAACCAAAAATGGATTGGGTTATATAGACTCTTATGTAAGGATGAACATCTCTAGAGTATTCTATAGAGAATAATGTTGCCTAAAAGATGGTATATCATTCGATTGAATTAATGTGTGGGTCCACATTGATAACCTTAGACCCTTATAGAAGACACTTATTTTTCCTATCAGACCACCTAGGGATCCTTAGCCCTATTTAAGTATCCAATTACCCTATATGGTTATGGCTTGGTTACCCAAGAGGATACTAGGATTCATTCATGCCTCGAATATTCTTAATGTCATAGTCAATGTCTAGTTTAGTCCAATAGACAAGGTTAAAGACCCAAAGGATAAGATTTAACATAGTAGAGAATTATATTACTATCCATTTTCTAAATATATAAATATGACAATAAAATAATACCATAATAAGCATGGCAGGTTATAAAATAAGAATTAAAGTATCATCATACCAAGATTTTGCTTATGCAAGCTTTATAATAATGTTAATTCAACTAGAAGATGTCACTAAACCATCACCAAGACAATGAGACATAAATATTTTAAACATATAACCTCTATATTACACAAGTGAAGAACAATTCTGGTTCTACCCCATTAGATCATTGTACCATGATCCATATCCCTTGGGGTCATTGCACCCATATTCCTTCACTTGGTGAATTCCACCATATCTCATATAGCTCCAACATATGGGAAGCAATTATCATTGGGAATTATAAAACCACATTCCTTTTTTCCAACATGAATTATTTCATGTTCACCATGTAATAATGCACATACTAAAAATGAACATAATATCTCTAACAATCTCATTATACCAGCAAAAACTCTTCCTTGTGGGGCTCACCCAATATAAAATGAATACTAGAATATGATGAACCACCAGTGTTAGTGTTACCAGGTTAGGATTATATAAGTAAATCCTTGACCTTAAGATACTTACACTAAATGGTTCTTCTAACTCCTTTGAATTAAGAAAAAATAATGATTTAACTAGCCACAAGAATATTAACTCATTAAATGACCAATACTACCATTAGGCTATTAGCAACATCATGAACTAGGCTAGATATAGGCTAAAATTATGAACAACTAGCTGCCACATCACATGTTGATTACACATGGTCAACCATGCATTCAAAATAGTAACTTAACAAGTTTAGATAACACATTGAGCTTTGAAGCTTCAACCCAAAGGTTATGCTAACAACAACTCAATCTTGGTTGATTTTATAAAATCACAAGTCAAGAATAAATCATTTTTCAACTTGTCAATTGCTTAAAAGTTGCAATATGAATAACTACAATATTAAATTGATAACAAGTTCCACTATACCATAACACATTACATCTATAATAATTTTTAATATATATATATATATATATATATATATATCTGTGTGTATATATATATATATCTGTGTGTATATATATATACATATATATTTTTATACATGTGTATATATATGTATATATATATGTGTGTGTGTTTGTATATATATATACATATGTATGTATGTATTATGTATATACACACACACATATATATACATATACATATATATATATATACATATATATATATATATACATATATATATATATACATATATATATACATATATACATACATATATATATATACATATATATATATATACATATATATATATATACATATATATATATATATACATATATATATATATATATATACATATATATATATATACATATATATATATATACATACATACATACATACATACATATATATATGTACACACACACACACACACACATATAATCAAACCTCTACACTTGATTATTTTGGCATTGAGGTGTACACAAGATTAAGATCATTAATATATAAAAATAATATCATAAGCACCTCACAGCTAAGACCAATAGGAAAGAGGGAAGCATAACAACTTCTAAAACATGATTTATTAGCCTGATGCTAGCAAATTATCATCAATAAATTATACCTATAGCTGTGGATTAATATAATATTTATTTTCTAGCTAACATGAATATCCTTTGATTAAGATCCAAGGATGATATCAATAAGACTGATAACTTAAACATGTTTATGGGCAATGTCACTTTAGCATACAATTGTAATGTATCAAAATATTTTTAATATAAGGATGTCAATTATGAGCTCTGTAGAGATCCAATTTATATCACTATTATGCTGAAACTATCAATCTAAGTAATATTCTGTGACAATGCACAATCTGGGACAAAATCATTAAAACACACTAAATGGTTCAAACTTGTCACTTATAGGTGTCAATTTAGGCTAATGTATCCCTAAGTAGGGCCATGAATTTTATGTAATTATTATCTTTTCTTAAATCACTTCAAATCAAATTATGACCATAGAAAATGATGCTCTAAACCATTGAATTCCTCTAGTTTGAAAGAACACATTATGTGCATGTGTTATTTCACATCCACAATGCTCTAATTAGTGTATTGTTCTATATGAAACTAACACCATCTTCTAATTATACTCTAGTCAAATTATGACTCAGTAAATTGACATTTTGACTAGTTTGATTAAATGAACAACCAATTTCTAAATAATTTTAGAAAATAAATTAAACCCACTTAAGTTTAAACCAAATCAAGAGCTTAAGTGAAAAATCCATGGAAGTCATTGAAAATATATTAATTGGAATTCATTTCTCAAATTTGTATCACCTTGTGACATGTTTAATGGGGTGGCATCCATAAGCCATTAATGGAACAAATATCAAGTTTAAGCCCTCTGAAGCCTCATTAATGCCCCATTCTTCTAAATATTAATAGGGATATTTATAGCTCATCCTTCCAAAATTGAATTGATCCATGGACACACATCTTGATGTTAAGATGGACAGTCATGGTTGATTTTGATAATTTTCAAAAATATATAAATAAGAGGATCAAGACCACCATTTTTAAGCTTCATTTATGCAAACTTATTATGCATAAATTGCAATAGACGAGCTTCACCTATTTACATAAATTGACAAATATTGTGAGCCTAAGACATTGGTGCACTAGGAGATGATGGAAGAACATGCTACTCTTCATTGATAAAGACTTGGAGCATCAAATCTAGAGAAATTATGCTTATTGGCTACTCATGGAAGGAGTGATGTTATTTGTAAGGTTTTATTGTATATGCCTTTCTTAAATAGTTCTTAGATTTCATTAGTAAAACCTCTTAAGTGAGTATGCTTAGCACATTGTGTCCTCTATGCTTATTTTGGGTTTTTCTCTACTAACACATGGACTAACTTATTTTTTAATCTTACTCTACATTTTGGCATGCCCAATGGGACCCACATCCCATGCAATTAAGGATATTACTATATAACTCTTAGTTTTTCTAATAGATGCTTAATAATATTTAAAATTCAAGTTTTACTTTCATTTTTCAAGTATTTTTATTTTTTAAGTGACATAGTTTACACAAAGACCAACGTTGATCCTCTTAGACTGACATCAATCCTCCCAAGACTAGCATCAATTCCTATGTGAAGAATAAAACACAATGTAAATCTAATTAGTGGGGTTTTCTTGATGTTTTCTAGTTTTTAAATTTGAATTTAAACACTTGCATATTGTCTACTTGATCATTTTCTTATAGGATCTAGAGGGAAATTTGGTTTTAAGTTCATTTTACTAATAATATTTTTGTGAAAAATTGTATTCTATTTTCCTTTTTTTTTTTGAAGAACTAACGTCAATTTTTGTTGACCAATGTCGACCCATTTGTAAATCAACTGACACTAATTTTTGTGAACTAACATCGATCCCTGCATGTATCGACATTAGTCTCTCTGAGACTAAAAATAGAGAAACCTGAGAGTTCATTTTTAAATCTTGTTTTTTCATTTAATTTTAGGCTTCTAAGAAGACAAAAACCTTCTAAAATTTGTAGGTCCTAAGGTGGAAGAAGGCAAAGTTTGAAAGTGGTTAAATCTTGAACATTTTTTTTGGTGCCTAAAATGAACTTAGTTATTTTTATGCTTAGCTATTTGTGAAGTTTTTGAAAAGTTTTTCAACTATTGCCAAGGGGCCAAAATTTCACAACTCATCTCACTTTGGTGTAATAAAATAAAGTCTCATACTTAGATACATACTCCTAATAGTTGTTTTTTTTATGCTTGCTTATTGAAAGTTGTTTGTTTTAGCAAAATGATTGATGTGTGTATGTTTTCCCACCATCCCCTTTGGGTAACTCAAGTAACCAAAAGTGCTCATTATGTGCCTTGGTTTTATTAGTTAAAAATCATGAAAAGAAAATCATTAAGTCCCTCTTAAAATTTTTATGGTTTGGGTGATCCAAATGTGACCCTAAAGTATTTTCACTTGCCTTTTATTTTCATATATTTTAGCTTATGAGTGGGAGTTCATAGTGTCTTCATGGGTTCTATAGGGAAACATTAACCGAGGAATTCATCTCCTAACATTGTTTCAACCCCACTCCATTATGGGGTATATAAATTGAGCTGGTGAATCATTGGGAAGGTAGTTTGAGTAATTAAACTACTTTCATTAGCAACTGCTACCCTCAGAACGTATGATCAATTAACACATCACACTACACTGAGCAAGTGATAGATGTAGTAGTTGTGAAAAGAAAAATATCTTTTCATAATAATTTGATTGATGTGTTCTAATTGATGTGATTTCATCTTTAGTGTTAGCCACATTTGGGACCATCTAGACACATGAAAATTTAGTTTTAGAACAACCCCAATTGCTATAGATATACTATTGATGCAGGGTGAGTAGCCCAAAGTTCCATGTTGTCATACAATATTTTGAGAGAAGAGGGGGTAAACCCTACTTTTCATGCACTTTTATTTTGGGATTAATAATTAAAATCCTCTCAAGAGCACATATATAGACAAAATTTGACAATATCATGCAACCTTATCATTTTTAGGACTTTCGACATTACACTTAGGTGTTTTGTAATTTTATCCTTTACTTGCTTGGTATTTTTGAGTTTAAAAATATTTGAAAAATTGAAACATGTCATAAAACCCAAACACTTTTTTATACATCATTCTATTTGGACCAAGAGGCATTATGCTAACTAAATCAAAATTAATTTTTGCCTTGTTCAAATAATCATTTAGAACAGTATGTTTATATTTTCTAAACAACATTGTCATGATTCCCATTTAAGTCTAGACCATTTTCCCACTTTGAAAACTTTCAAATTCCTTCATTTTTATCTAAATTCAAAATCTCACCTTTCTAATTTTTAGGACAAGGTACTATCGATTTGTCATTTGCACTTGGTTTGATTAAACTTGGGTACAATTTCCCATTTGGATTAAAGTCTATTACCTAGACTCATCATATTTTTATTTTCATTATGGACTTATATTATATTGCATTAGCTCATGCTCTAAGTTCTTGGACCGTTCTACATCTCATTACCATGTGGCAGCATTGTGTTGCACGTTTGGTTTTATCTTTATACTTAGGAGTTCTTATGTTAATTCACATTTTGAGAATCTTGGTTCACATTGTTATATTCCTAATAAAAAAGACCCTCTTGTAATTTTATAGTACAATTCATCATACTTGTATCTATATTTTAAAGTATTGATGTATCTTTAACCTAAGTTTGTTGTGATAGCCTACACCTTAGGTTCCAAATTTATCTTACCCTCTTCTAATTTGATGATTTCAACCTATAAAAGTTGAGTAAATTCATAAGTATTTCTTCTAATTGTGTGGTACTACACCACTTCTTTTATTATAATCTCATCTTACCTTATAATTTGTTTGAATAAATCCAAACACATCTTTTTAACATTTGAAAAACACATTTACATCTTAAGTGAGCGTAGAAAAAAATATTCCAAGCATAACACAAAGGTATACTCGTAGTGGGGTCTCTTACAACCTGCATTATGAAAAAGAGCATTATTAAGATGGACAAGAGTACTCTATCAAGTTTGAGGATATCACTCTATTTGGGCTGAATTTTTAATTACCAAACCAATCCATGCTGATTTTCATATGCCAACCCCATTATCCTCCTTTGAATTGTGTGAGCAACAAGATTCATAATGCCCAAAGGTTATCATTTTAGGTTATCCTCATTCGGTTTGCATAAGCCACAAAGCTTCATAGTGCCCAAAGGTTATCATTTTATGTTATCCTCCTTTAGATTGTGTAAGACACCAAGTTCTATATCACCTAAAGTTTACTATTTTAGGTTATCCTCCTTTAGATTATGTGAGCAACCAGGCTTCACAGTGCTCAAAGTTTACCATTCTAGGTTATCCTCTTTTAGCTTATGTCAGGAACTAGGCTCGACAATGATCAAAGGTTACCATTATAGATTTTCCTACTTCATCTTGTGTAAGCAACCAAGTTCCACAATGCCCAAGGGTTACTATTCTAGAACCTCCTCCTTTGGCTTGTGCTATCAACCAAACTTCATAATGCCTAGTCATTAGTGTTCTAGGCCCATCACCAATATTTATTGAACCTGTTCTTGAGGAAAATTAATTTTATGAGCCAATATTTATTGATCCCTTCTTCGATAGTCAAATTTTTGGAGAGCCTATAATTGATCCATAAGTCATTAATCATCTTGTACCAACTATTCCCCACTTAAAAAAATCCATGTTGGTCTTTGAGCCATAATAGAACCAACCATTACCTCTTCAAGAGCCATCTTTTAAGGACCGCAATGTGTTTAAAATTGATATTTTAAAACCAATTGTAAACTAAGGCTATGATGTTATTATTAAACCACCAATTTATGATGAGTTAACCTATGATTGTTGTTGAGGAGTCTCACTCTGACAAGCTAGTCTTTGTTGAGTCACTTCTTAATGATTATAACTACCTTTGATAAAATCATTATCTTGACCATGTCCTATTTTTAAATATTCCCACCCTTTTGACAAGTGAATCTCTAAGGAGTTATCTTTGGACCTTTTTACCCTTGTTAAGGAATCTCACTTTGACAAGCTAGTCTCTGTGGAATCACCCCTTGATCTGTTCTCTCTCTTTATCGGGATTCACCTAGATTAGCTACTATATGTTGAACCCTTCCTAGATGAATATATTTTTACATAGCCCATTATGCCATCATAGGCCATTACTTGTCCAATCTTAGCATTCAACAAGACATCATTATAACAACATCCACACCAGATGAAGAATCAACATTGAAGTTAGGTTCTATTATTGAACTGACATTAGATCTAGCATTAGAAGCATAATCAACATAAATATTAACATCGGATTCAAAGTCCTTTGAGTCAAAATCAGATTTAAAATTAGAATACATTCATGGTTGTTATAATATTGGTTATGCATGCCTTGCAGATAAATTTGAAGAAATTTTTGATCCTTCCATAATTTTTGAGGATGAGTACTTTAGCTTTGACAAAACTTCTCCTAATATATTTTACAAGGATTTTAATACCTTTTCCCATTCCATTACCATCACCCAGCATAGCCATTGTATTGACATTCCACAAACATCAATTGGAACCAATAGAATCATAACTTGTTGAATTACATCCATGGTGGCATATAAATTATAGAATATCAGGGAGACCAATACTACATTCATGAATAAAAATAATAATCTCCAAGTGAAACCTTTTTAGAGGTGTTAGGGGACAATCAAAGTCTCAACTCGGCATCTTCTAGTGAAACCTTATTTGAGGTGCTAGAAGACAATCAAAGTCAAAAGTCAACATTATTTAGTAAAACCTTTTCAAAGGTAATCAAGACAAACTTATTGGTGAAAACCTATTCTAGGTGCTAATCTCTGAGCATAATAGTTATTCACTATTTATTGAAGACATTATTAATGATAAAATCAATACAACTTCCAATCTACAACATAATAAAATTGTAGCTACTCTTAGCCCCAGACAACAGAAAAATATGATGGTCCTATCAAGAACATATTTAGAATTTTTTGGCCCTATCACACCAAAATTATGTCAAATCTAGAATCAACAACATTATGTCTGACTAAAAGTCTCACTCTTCATTTGTTACCTAATAATTATACATTTCATTATGAACCAATATTCCATTTCCAACTTATACCATTTATCTTATACCTAACATTATTTTCCATCCTTGGATGCAATTTCCTTTATATAGGCTATGAAGACATCTTATCTTGATGGTTGAAGGAAATAGAATCAATGACCAACAAAGATCACAACATTCTTGGAATCCAAATTTGCAGCAAGTTCTTGATAGAGTAGTTATTCATAAATGGTGTGGGCTAGCAACTTTTATGATTGATTATTATAGTTGTTTCATATGTTGACTAAGACATGCATCTCAACATCAACAAGATCAACATAATTATTTTCCATTTGCCATTTACCCTAACATTTCCCTTACCTTATCACTTAGGGGCAAACCTATTACCATTACATTTAATTTCCATCATATCATCTTCTTTATGACATAAGCTATACCATTTTACCATACCTTTACTATTAGCCAAAGCCTATTTTTAGCCACCATACCCAACCCTTTTGATCTTGGTTCCTTTGGTTCTTCCTACACCTTCCATGAGGGGATTCTGATCTAGTTTTAGAATTCTGTGTTTGAGTGGTAGTCCATGAAATTAGTATGATAGTGGATTTGGCAAGTTATCTTTCATTTATGTTTGATTAGTGCCACTAATTATAAATTCCTAAAGGAAAATCAATATCCTACCTTGTGTTACTATTTATAAATGCCTATGGGTAAATTAGTAACATAGACCTATATCATTGTTTCATAATTATAATGACCTATAGGTAAATTAGGAACAACACCTTTTGTCATGCATTATCACATCACCTTGCCATTACTATTCTCATTTTCCCTAATTTTAGACCTTGTTATGACCTAGTTAGATCTCATCACCTTTTGTGTTGGTATAACTACAGTGACTTGAGGTCATTTTGGGACTATGTATGTCATGTTTGATGCATGTTAAGGTCAACTTAGTCCCCTTTTTTCATGTACTCTCCCCATTTTGTGAGAAACCTAAGCCTATGCTCTTGCCATTTTGTGAGAAATTTCCAAGTTTAAATGCTTTCACCATTTTTTGAGCCATTTAATTTTACACACTCTCACTATTTTGTGAGCACTCATTTAAACCCTCTCATCATTTTTAAGCCCATTTCCTTATTTCCTCTACAACATCAATCATGTTTTATTATCATCACTTTTATTCTATCTCATTTCCTAGAGAACTAGATTTGGCCTAAATTTCATGTTAAATCTCATGTCCATAGAACTATGTAGGCAACATCCACTTGCATCATGCATCTGAAGTCATCTCATCCACCCCTTCTTTTTATTCTCCCCCCCATCTTGTTTTGTCTTGTTAATTCCTTGTCACTTGGGGGCAACATTGTCTCTTTTGCTCTTGTTCTATTGTGCCAGTCTCATTATTTATTAGCTTAGGGGTCACCCTGTTACAAAGTATAACACCTCTATTACATGTGAATGAACAATTGTTTTTTGTTTTCACTAACATTGTGCTTAACCATTTTTTGTGTGTGTTTATTTGATTTTTATTGTTGTTTTATTGTGCTTTGTAAATATATTTATTTATTTTTGTGGGTTTTTTCTTATTTATTTATTTGTACTTTGTTTGTGTTGTGCCTTTATTTTGTTTACTAGTGTTTTTTTCATTGTTCTTTTGATGAGTGGTTACTTTATCTATTATTGTTTTATTATTCATTTATTTTTTATTTAATCTTTTATTTTTTGTATTCTTAATGTTTTGTTGTGCCTCTCTTATCTCTTGTTTTACTATTTAGTCTTTTTATTTGTATAATTTTGTTCTTTTGTAATCAAATGCATTCTATAAACTTTTTTTAAAAGTTGGATTACATTTATGTGTTTTTTTTATCTTTGTTTTTCTTAAATGTAAATAGTTGTAACTTTGATTTTGCTAAATATTTTATCATTATTCTTAGTTATAAATATTCATGTTTGAACTGACCATTTGCAATAGAAATATGATGTTATTATAATTTACTCATACTTATGATGCATAATTTCAATTTTTCTATAGTAAACACCAAGTGCTCCAAATAAAAAATCAATGGAGCTCCAAAAATCATTTTTAAATGCACCATTTTGAACACCAGACTCTATGCAAGACATGCATCTCTTGCTACACTGTGATTTTAATTGTCTATTTTTATGATTCATTTAGGATGTGCATCTCCTAAATTATATTATAACATTTACTAAAATCACTATCCTACATATCCACTACCTAAAATGATTTCACAATTGAACATTGGTCCATATTTCTTCTATTATTCATTCCTCATTCCATTTTTTCTCCCATTTATAGGAGAACTAAATTAGCCTAAGTTCCATTTGGATTATGTAGGTAGCTCTTAGATATATGGTGTATCTCAAGTCATCTTGGCTACCCTCATTCTTCTAATCATCTCTTTCATCACTTTGTGCATCCTTATATGCCTATTTTTTTGTGGCTTCTTTAGTCATTAGACCCTTACATCTACATTTGTGCCCACTCATATTTAATCTATGCATTAAGTTATATACTTGAGCTGTGCTTGCTAATTTTCCATATTGGGCACCATATTTAGACCAATCACCAATCCAATCAGCCCTTCTAGGGAAAAATTAATTATCAGTGGTAAAAAATCAGCTCTACTAGGGAAAAATCAATTTATCAACCAATCATATCTAATATACTGGGGCACATTATTAATTCATTTCCCTCCTTTCTCTAGATCAATGATCTCATTTTTATTCTAATTCTAAACTCTATAGCTTTTTCCCTCATTTTGGTAATTTATAGTGTGTAAATTGTCTTGGGATTGATCATTCCCTAAGACTAAATTTTTCCCCTCTTTTGGGTATGTCAAAGTGTGCTGCTTCTATTTTGGGATTGAATTATTCCCACTTTTCCCTGCTTTGGGGCCCATTATATTTTGATCTATTTTTTATCATTGAGAATCAACGTGTGTAAGCATTAGCTCATATAGATTTAATCTCATCCATGGGTTAATTTCACTTTTTTCTCCTTTTTGAGAGTCAAACCATCTCTTTCATTCTCACATGCCCTTTTGAGGGGGCATCATGGGTCATTTCTTCAATCATTACCTTCTAATTTATTTTTAAAACCTATTTCATTCTTTGAAAAGAGATTGCTTTGATGGAATATCTCACCATGGCTTTTCAAATAGGGGCAAAATGTAGACATCTAATTACTATCACTATTGTGCTAAAATTGTCAATCTAAGTAATATTATGTGACAATTCACAATCTGGGCCAAAATCACTAAAACATGCTAAATGGTTCAAACTTGTCATGTACTAGAGCTGATTTAGGCACCTGTATCCCTTAATGGGGAAATGCATTTTATGTGATTATTATCTTTTATTAAATCACTTTTAGTCAAATTGTGACGACACAAAATGACACTCTAGATCACTGAATTCTTCTAATTCAGAAGCACACATTACGTTCATGTATTATTTTGCATCCGCAATGTTCTAACTAGGGTATTGTTATGTAAACAATTGATACCATCTTCTAATTATACTCCATTCAAATTATGACTCAGTAAATTTCCATTTCAACTAGTTTGATTAAATGAACAACTAATTTCCAAAGAATTACAAAAAAATAATTAAACCCACTTAAGCAAATTAAACCAAATCAAGAGATTAAGTGAAAAATCCATGAAAGTTATTGAAAATATACTAATTGGAAATTCATTTCTCAAATTTACATCACCTTTATGAAATCATCAATGGGTGGAATCCATAAGCCATTAATGAAACAAATATCAAATTTAAGCCATAACATATCTCATTAATGCCCCATTCTTCCAAATATTAATGGGGATATTTATGGCTTGTCCCTCCAAAATTGAATTGATCCATGGCCACACATCCTAATCTCAAGATGGATGGTCATGTTTGATTCTGATCATTTTTAAAAATATATAAATAAGAGGGCCAAGACCACCATTTTTAAGCTTCATTCATGTAAACTTATTATGTAGAAATTGTAATAGACAAGCTTCACCTATTTGTACAAATTGAGAAATATTGTGAGACTAAGCCATTGGTGCACTAGGAGATGATAGAAAAGCATGATATTATTCATTGACAAAGACTTGGAGCACCAAATCTAAAGAAAATGATTCTTCTTGGCCACTCATGGAAGGAGGGATGCTCTTTGGAAATTTGATGGTATATGCCTTTATTAAATAGATCTTATATTTCCTTAGAAAAACCCCTTGAGGAATTAGGCTTAGCACATTGTTTCCTTTATGTTTATTTTGGGTTTTTATCTACTAACACATGGAATAACTTTCTTTGTAATATTACTCTACAAGCACAATATGCGATATTACAAAAATAAAAAAGTATGATTTGCATATAATAATCCACACTTCCATGTCTTAATATCAAATGATTAAGACAAATACAAGTAGTTTGAATAATCTTCTATTGACTGGTAGTTCTATCATATATACAAGAGAGATTCCATATGCACAAAAAAACCATTATACTACCATATAGGTATTAAATTTAGAAATAGGACAGCCTTTAAGAGGTAATCAAACTATAATAATTAATGCAATATAATTAAAATAAACAATTTTCCTTCATCATCCTAAATTCCATCTTGGGTTAACATCAATAAGCACAACACTTTAAGAAGGTGACAAAGAGAATTAGATAATTAATTTCACAAAACTAAGACCAACAATATTATAACCCCTACACTAGAAAAGGTGTAATAAATGTGTTAGTTTAAATCTGACAATGTGAATTCCCTTTTAGTCAATATTTTGGAAGTCAAAATTATATTTTAATAAATCAAGTTTAGAAAGGTCAAAACATTTCAAATTAACTTAATTCCACATAAAATGAATTTAGGTAGCATCATAATTCCTATTGTTCTAGTGTTTCTTTTTTAGAAATTAATTCATTAATGAATCAATTCTATAAACCTCCAAATTGATGAAGGTAATGTATACTCAATTATAACTTGTAGGATAACATTAGCAAAGCATTTAACATTCATATGATGGTCCAAAATATCCAAGATTATTCCAACTCTCTTTTAGTCATAACTATTTTTTTACTTTCAATCAATTCGATTTATCTCTAATGAGTACAAACATCTAAGGGAGAATAAAAATAATTAATTGCATATAGCAGCTGAGTGATCCATGAAACTAAATGCATTACAAGGTATATAAAATCATATTTTATAATAATAATATCTCATAGCAATAAGTTTATAAAGTAACAAAAATCCACTTACTCTCCAACTAGTAGGTTAGGTGTATGAACAACAAAGTCATAATAAGCTATTCAAAAATAATGAATCAAGCATACAAAATACTAGTTCAACCATTTTTACAACATTTATTAACTATTAAAAATAAAATTTATTATGCAAAAATACAACCAATAGATCAAAGTTTGTTCCCCACAACAAGAAAAATAAAAAACATTTATTTTGGATCTTATTTTCAAAACAGTTGGGGATACATACAAATTCTAAACTTAATGATAAAAATCCAATGCTCTTTTCAAGAATAGACATGGGGTTTTTAACCTAGTATAAAGTTCAAATAAATCATTTGGTAAACAATACATAATTAATAATTCTTTCCCTCTCTTATAAGATCACTTGCCATCATTACTGCATAAGGAAGCCAACTAAACTAAGAAGATACATTTCTCATGTTTTCTAACCTAAACAACAATGTAAAAATACAAGTATTTTTCATTTATCATTTAGGAAAAACACATGATGTCAACATCCATGTTTTTAAGTTATACATTGTTAAATCACCACAAAATGAATCTTGTTTTCAAGTGAACAATTATAACACATAGAATAGTCTATCAAACTAGCAACCCATATTTACCATAAAATTAGGGTAATACAAGTTCCAATTTAATGGTGATAATTTTCATTCAAAGTGGGTAATATCCAATTTTGAGAAATTCACCCCATTTTACAACATAAAAAAATACATACAAATGCATCTAAAAACACTCAACATGAAATATGCAGTAATAAAGCTGATTCCCAAAATCATACAAATCCAATCCATTTTAACCAAATGATAAAAAAACCACTATGATATAATCATAACCAAAACAAAACAACCACTTGAATCCATAAAACAAAAACATTGTCTAGGGTTACACCTTGATTTATTTTTATTTTAACATAATAAACAAGCAATTTATACACATAACTTCATACACAAACCATACTACCACCTTGTCTGTGGCATAGGATCATGTGGATATAACATAATATACCCACATGAGTATATATCCTAGTCAATTTTTCTACTGATCTTACAATCATTAATACAAAATTTAAATTAGATCCCTTTTACATCCTCACACACAACCAAATGCCACTCACATTCTCCATGCATCATCTTCTTTGCCATCACCCCAAAGCATCCAACTCTCCATTTTCTTTTTATAATTTCTCTCCTTATCATGAAACATCTCTACCATTCATCATCCTTGTCCCATCATGGTGGTGACCAAATAAATACCATAAAACTCAAATGTAGCCATACTCTCCTCACTCCTCTCTTTTCCTTCCAAGTCAATGACCTAAAATGATAGTTGATAAAATGCTATCTAGAAAAAAAACCTAAAATCAAATGATTACATCAATACTAAGTCCAATTCCATAACAATCTCAAGACCCCATCATGGTCTAAAAACCTTTTCACCGTAAGAAGGATGTAACCTAGTCATTAACACCTCTTACCACCAGTGCACAAGACTTTTAAACAAATCAAAAATCCCTTTTATTTAATCATACTAGAACATCAACAAAGATTATAAGCTTTTATAATTAACCAATGTAAGAATAACTGCTTATCAATAATTGTAGATTATATCACCCAAGCTAAAAAATTTGGAGCATATATGTATATATGCATAAATATACAACCACTTAACATTCTAAGCATAACATTGTATGCCCCATTGAGCATATGTATGTATGTGTGTACACACACACACACACACACACACACACACACGCTCAATGGGGCATACAATGTTATGCCTATAATGTATATAAAAACCACAAGATGTGCATCTAAAACAAATAGTCAAATTCCAATCGAATCCAATAAAATAGGTTATTATAATCTATCTAATAGTTATATAAAGTGTCAATTGGTGGGGTTATGACAACCTTAGTAAGACCATAATTATCATTAGTTGTTTTATTTAAATCTCGGTGTTGACCTTAATGAATAATTTGGTCATTATGACCAAATGTTTGATGTTGTCGACCTCAAGTAGCTTTTTGGACTACTATTTTGGTCATTTTGTTTTGATTGAGTTTAATCAACCCAAACCCCAACATTATACTATTAGATTTATTAAAAAATAGTAGAGGCTATGGAAGTTGGATTGTTTTCTATCTTTGAGTTATTGGTCATTATTTTAGTTGTATTTTTTTCAAGACTAGAGGTAGTTATGGAGAAAATGACTTTTATTTTGTCAGCCTTATTTGTAGAATCTAACATAAAAATTATAGGTGTTGGTGGTATTCATTGGTATCTGAGAGAGAGTTCATGAGAGCTTAATCAAGTATAGAAGAAGAGGACCATTAATATATACATTAGGTGAATAAAAATTAAGTTGTGTTGTTTTGTTATCACTCTTATTTATTGATCTCATCCATTGCATAGTAGGTGTAATGGGAAGTTGAGAGACTTCCCATTAGACCTAAATTTCAATTTTATAATCCATAGGAACACAACCAAGTTGGGTTTTGGAGTTATCTTGTTATTCTATTTAATAATATACTCATCTGTGTGTTATGTGAATTATTTAAGTGTTATTGTGGTTATCACTTGCCTTATAAACACTTGAGATTATTTGAATGGAAGTAGTTAGTATGTATTTATTTTGGTGGTTTTTAATGTTTGGGTTTTTTTAAATTTAAGATATATGTGTTTCATTTCTAGTTGGTATTTAAGTCAAAACCTAAGATAGTTATTTAAATCAAGTTTTGCTTTGCATTCTGAGAAAGAATGCTTGAAATGGTTAATCTATTTGTTTTGTTAGAATGTTGTGTATTTTAACCTATGATATCTTGAAGTGGTTTTAAATTTGGTAACTAAGTTAATATCAACTTAAGGTTTTCCTTATGGAAAAGTTGTGAGTATTTAGTTTGGGTTTTTATTATTTTTTGAAATAGATTGGTCTTATGAGTAGATAGTTTCAAATTTGGGTTGATGATTTTGCATGAAATACTTTTTTAAGACTTGATTCATTTATTTACTACCTTATTGTAAGTTATCTTCCTTTATTATGAGTAGACTATATAGTGAAGGTTTTTGGGGGATTCTTGAATGTATATTTTTGTTTAAATCAACTATAGGTGTTGTTTTTCATTCATATTGTAGAAAGCCCTATTATCTTGAAGTGGTTATGATATTTTCAATTAGGGTTTATGGAAGAACATTTTTGATTATTTTAATATGATTCTATTAGGGAAAATTTTTGACTCCATTTTCAATAGTAAAATTATTGGCGATTGTGTTTTGAATTATTTTAGTGTCATCATGTTTTGACAATCAATTGAAGGTAAAAGGTAAATGTGGCTTACTTAAAATGCTCTAAAATAAACTTATATACTTGATAAAGTGTCAAAACATTGAGGTTTATGGATCCAACAAGCACTTGTTGATCCATGATGGCTAATATTATTTAGTTCACAAGATGGAGAATAATATTTAGAGTAATTCATGGATGTTTGATCCTTCAATGTATTTTTTCATTCTATTCATTAATGTAATTATTTCTAGAGTTAGTATTATCTTTTATGTATCTTTTGGTTATGTTTTTTGGGTCATAGTTTTTGTTCACTCTTTTATATTTCTAACCCATCCTTGCTATCAATATCCACATCCAACTGATAGATGGGGTGGTTTGGGGCCACCAATGGAGGGCACATTGGGTTGGAAGGGCGAGCCTATTTATTCACTATTGAAGTGTTTTATAGATGCATTGGATTTTTTAGTGGCTTTTAAAGACTGATATTTTATATTTCACTTGGAATTATAATATTTTCTTGTAATCAAGGATCCATTATTTGTATGATTAAAAAGGAAAGCTATAACGATGAAATATATTCATTTGTCCATTTTAACCCTCTTTAGAATGAAATGATTTCTCATTAGAAAATAAGCATAGAGGACATTTATGATTTTAGTATTTAGTACTATCCTTTATAATACCTTGAATGAGAATGAATGATGGTTAAATTTATTAATGAATATATCATTTTCATACATTATCATATCATTTGATTAATGAATATATCATTGGATTTTGATTATGTGAGATATTGATATGAGGAATGGCCAATAGTTGTATTAATATTGAGACTAAAAGCATTGTATGTTTTCTTAAATTTGGTTGGGAAACCATTCTTCCATTATTAATTCTTTTTGGAATGAATAAGCTTAGTATAATTTCAGGACTTTTGTTTAATAATGGAGATCAATGCCAATTATTTTTGTCATGCATGTTAATTAGTAAATGGTGAAGTGGATGTTTGAAAAGATAAATTAGCCTTATTTCATTATAGTTATCATGAAATAAAGAAGATGAGTTAAAAATGGGTATTTTATTTATAAATTCGCATCTAACCATTGCATTAATTAAACTGAGCCTGAGTTAATGCAAGCCTTATTAAAAATTGGAAAGTTATTTTTGTACAAACATTTAATAAGCATGGTTGTTAAAACATCAACTTTTTGTTGAGTTTTTTTTTTTTTACAATATTGTCAATTATATTTTAATTAACATGATAAACATGCAAGTGTAATTAGACCATGTTACAAGTGGGGAAAATATATAGTAGTTATTTTATATGTAGTACCTACAAGATGGTATAGTATTTATTTATTTATTAATTATGTTTTATCTCTAGTTAATTTAATTGTGAACAATGAACTATGATGCATAGTGATGAGATAACCACTTGCATGGTAATGTTCGTTAGTAGTAAGAATAATTAATTATCAATTGTCTCTTAATTATATCTAATGACATTGATAAATAAGATTTATATTATTAATAACTAGGGTATGCAAGATAATGTTGTTTATGTTGTGATCCTAGAGCTATAAATCATGAATATATGACTTAAATGGGTAGCACTAGATAGAAGCAATAAATTACTTGCAACCTATAGTTATATAATTATTTCTAATTACTTATATTTTATTACTTCTATAAATACCTTATGAAGTAATCAAATTGATGATGTCATAACTTAATGAACCTAATGCATTAGAGAATGCAGTATGATGATTCTTCTATTATTTGATCAAAACACCTTTTAACCCAAGTTGGAGCTTACACTTATAGCTACCTGAATAGTAGTCCTACTATGAGTTATTATTGTTTGAACTCAAACATAGATTATATTATGTCAATCTCATGTACTTGGGTAAGGTTAAGGGTTTATTAGTGGTCTTATTAGGAAGACCATAAGGCACTTATATTGGAGTATATGAGTGTATTTTTAATGCATTGATATGCCTTGATCTACATAGCTAATCCAGAAAACTATTTTGATAATAGAATCCTTTAAAAAAAAATTTAACCTTAGTTCAATACCTATGTTTGACCTAACTAAATTATGGTCTTAATCATGATAGTGAGAGTTTATTTTCTCTCAAGTCTTTTTAGAATTTACCACTTCTAAAAAAAATTGGGTTGTCACATTTTTGTATCAGAGCATGGTTTTTTGCTCTAAGGAACTTTGGGAGAGAATGTGTATCCTTGTGTACCTACATAATTTGTTACTTTGTGACATCTCAGGATGGTTAGAACATGATCTAATGGTATTAAAAACATAAATCAGGGTAGTGATAACCTAGCTAGAGGTAGAGGAAGAGGTAGGAATAGAGGTAGAGAACATGGAGCCCAAAATCTCCACCAAGTAAGAGAGGAACCTCCCATTAACAATGCTTTTATTAACATTTAGGAACCCATTTACAATACCATTGGGGGTAACTTAATTAGTAATCAGGAAGAAGTACTCAATGGGGTTTTAATAGCCTTGAATACTCTATAAAGAAATATGTAAACTAAAGAACACATATTGAATAGTATTGAGGATGTTTCCCAGAAAGAGTTACCTAGGTTAGATGAAGGGCATAAAGGTGAGAAAGAACTCCAAGAGTTACCATTGATGGTGGTTGATCCTATCATCAATGAAATCAAAAATATCCCACCACATAATTTTTTAGGTGAGCAATATAGTGATGTAACTAATGCATGACTTGTCCACTTGCAAAAAAATTTAAATCTACACAACACATCCTCAAATGTGAAGGCAAGGGTGGTAGCTTATCAAGTGTTGGAGCTGCATCATTATGGTTGAGTCACCTATGTGCTTTATAGGGATATCAATCTATGACACTTACCTATCCTATTTTTAAGAGAGTTTAAAAAGAGCATCTAAGTGCCAATTTTAAGGAGCAAAAGATAATTTATTTTTAGCTACCGAAGCAAGAAAGTATGACTGTATCTTAATATGAAAACAAGTTTCTAAATATATTATGTCATGTGAATTATATTCATGATAAGGAGACTAAAGTAATAAAGTTTAAGTTGGTATTGAAATAAATATTGATGCATGATGTCAATATGACCAATCCAAAAACCTTGGTAGTTATCATTGAGTTTGCTCATCGAGCAGAAGAGAAGCAAAAGTCTCAAAAAATAGTGAGACAAGATTTTAAATTGAATAAGAAACAATCTAAGGTAAATAAAATTCACCCCACCCATAAGAAATTCAACAAATATAATCAAAATCATAGATTCAATAGGATAGACATTGGTTTAAACAAGTTTCAAGGGAAAAATAAAAACTTTAAATATCAAAATTCTCTTAATATAGAAACTTTCAAGCAAAATCAGAACTAGGCAATCAACATGTGCCTTTCATTGGGGAAAATATTATTCTTATATCACCTTAAAGGACTATTAAATCCTAGGAATGTGGTGATAACCACTACCAGAAGGACTGCCCTAAGCTAAAACATGGACAATCAAGTAACCATAGGGTGTATATCACCATAGATAATCAAAATGCTAATTTTCAAGCCACCCCTATTGAAACCAGACATATAACTAGTTTTTCTATTTTAATTATAATTTATTATAGTGAAACAAATAGTTTTTATTCCCATTTTGTTTCTAGTAAATGTAAATTTAAACCTATTAGTCTAAGAGAAGGTTGAGAGGTTGAGCTTGGTACAGGCAAAGGGTGCCAATTTCTGAATGCTTAGAGAAACTTGAGCTTGATTTAGGAGTTTCTTAAACCAATGTAAATCTATTTTAAGAATATTTTGGGTATTGTGATCTCATTATGTGAATGGATTGGTTTTAGTAGCTAGGCCACACTTTATTACTTTAGCAAAATTGTGTAATGTTATGATGATTTGGGAGAAATTATGAAAATTCAAGGTATTAACAAATCTAGAGCACAAAAGTTAATTTTAGCCTTGTAGGTGAAAAAGGTTGTGAAAAAATGTTGCAATCTCTATTTTATCCAAATGTAGGAGATACTCAAATATAAATATCCCATTTATCAAGATTTTCCCTTCTTAAATGAATTTTTATATGTATTTCTTGATAAACTGTCTGGACTTCCTCTTAAGCATGAGTTTATTTTTTCCATTGATGTTATGCTAAGAGCTACCTCTATATCTAAAGTTTCATATCATATGAGTGTGGATGATATAAAATAATTGAGAGTTTAGCTGTAATAATTGCTAGACAATGGAAGCACCATACCAACTATGTCTCCTTAGGGTGACCCTATAGCTTTTATGAAAAAGATGGATGGAATGCTTAGGATGTGTGTTGATTAATGCATGCTTAACAAATTCAAAATAAAAAAATGTTAGCCTTTAACAAAGATAAATGATTTGTTTGACCAAATAAAGGATGAAATATTATTTTAAAATATAGATTTGAGATCAAGCTACCATAAGATGAGAATCAAGGAATATGATATCCAAAAGATAATTTTTCATACTTGGTATGGTCATTATGAGTTTATGATAATGATTTTTGGTTTAAAAAATGCACTAGTTGCATTTATGAATTTAATGAATAGTGTATTTAGGGATTATTTGGATAAATTTATTTATTTATTTATAGATGACATATTTATCTATTCTAAGAATGCAAGTGAGCATGATCAACATTGTTTTTAGTCTTGTAAAGACTAAGGTAGCACAAGCTTTATGGAAAGATTTCTAAATGTGCCTTATTTCAATCTAAAATTCATTATCTAAGGCACATCATCTCTAATGATGGAATTATAATGGACTTGAATAAGATAAAAGGCATTCAAGAATGCCCTGTCCCTATAAACATAACAGAAGTACACAAATTTATGGGCTTAGCTCGTTACTACAAAAGATTTATGGAATTGTTTTCCAACTTGGCCAATCTAAGATGATCTCAATACTCACCAACATAGGTGGTTTGAATTTATGAGCAGTTTTGATATGGATATTAATTATGTGAAAGGTAAGGAAAATCATGTTATTAATGCTCTTAGCTGACACACATATCTCAATGCCTTGTCTATTTTGCAAGGAAAGTTTAGAACTACTATTTTAGAATAATATCTTAATGATGAATTATGCTAAGAAGTAAGAGAAATTTTGGCTAATGAACCTTTAACAAATAAATTTAATGATTTTTCTATTGTAAATGATGGTTTGTTAAGACATTAAAATAGAATTTATGTGCCCAAATCAGGAGACT
>JARHVA010008588.1:0-47500 GCA_037957365.1 Torreya grandis
TATCTACTAAAACCATTTAACCTTATTTTATTCTTCTCTATTATACCCATTTCAATCATTTGTCACATATTTATCCCCCTTTTCTTTGCCTTATCTGATTTTGGTCAATTGGTTGTACTAGGTTGACTAGGTCACCCTTGTATAGTTTTTACCCTCTAATTACTATACAAGGTCAACTGAGTCAACCCTGTAGTGTTTTGGGATATTTTCCCTTGAGATTTATGTTATCCCTTTGGCCAACCTAGCTCAGGACCTAGGGAATTATTACCTAAAAACATACAAGGCCGATTAGGTCGAACCCTTTATACAACTTATATATTTAGAAGGATTTAGGATAAGATTCACCTATAAATACAATTTAAATTCCCACCATTTCAAAATAGATAAGTGAAGAATAATAAGTGTAAAAAAACATCTACTTATTGACCATTTTACTTGAGGAATAACGATTAGGGTTCCATACTTTATTTGGAGATATGGATCTTGTCTTGTGGAGAAGTCTTTTGGATGCATCGATATGTTGTGTAACCTATAATTGATTTTCCTTTGTTATCCTTACATACCATAAAAATCTCTTATGAAGCTTCTTGGAGAAAGGTGATATTGAGGCACAGTGGATTCATCTTCAAAGGTAAGTATTCCTAACTTTAATTCTTCTTTGTAGAGTAGATAGATAATGCAGTTGTGCATCTCTTTCATGCATTAAGATTATGTATACATTGATGTGAGTATATGTCTTCTATGCATTTTTAATTTAGGTTTTTTTTTCTAACCCCTACTTTGTGCCACAAGCTTTGGTTTGCACTAGATTGAATTTACTTTCTTATTTATTAGAATAGAGTGAACACTAAACCTTAGGATTCTTTTAGGGTTGTTGCATGATTGTGTTATAATGTAGGCTTTGGAACCCTTCCTAGCATGGTGTATTATGATAAGTGATTCCCTAATCAAGACTAGTGGATCCCCATACTAGTCATGCTCCTACTTAACAAATGTATTTCCAATCGAAAGTGTAGGTATGCTCTATCTTCTCTGAGCCAAGATATGTTTATAAACATGATACATTTCTGATTGTAGACATTCTAGTGAACCGATGTGAATGTAACATTTTCAAGGTTTGTTTCACTTATTTTATCATTTTTATTATCATATATTCATCACATGAGGTTTACTGCATCTACACAATTTAAAATTTTATGCATAGGTTTAGCACACTGACACATCCATATGACTCTAATATTTCTATGTAGGTTTTTTTTTAGGTACAAGCTATTAGATCAACTCAGTTGACCCAATATAGTTTTTTAGACTTTTAAAAATCCATTCTAGACTATTAAGTTCACCCAATCAACCCTGTACATTTCTAAACACCCTGTTTAGCATACTAGGTTAACCTAGTTGACCCTATACATTTTAGGCACTCAATAATAGGCTTCTGTAAAGCTAGGTTGAGCCCATTGACCTTGTTAGTAAAATTTGTAAACATTTATTAAGGTTATTTGACATAACTCTCACTTATATACATCTTCAGACCCACCAAAGTTCCTTTCTATCCTTTCTCTCTTTCCTTACAGTCTTTCCTTTCATAGTTTATAGTATTTAAAACTACCAATGTACAGTCAATTGGATCAACCCTATCAACCTAGTTATTTATTCTGTGTTTTGTCTAAATAACTAGGTTGAATCTATCAAACCTATTTATTTTTAGACTTTATTTCCATAGTATAGAGGCTATACTGCTAGTTTATTCTCTATTATGTGCATACATTGTCGACTGCATCGACACTATATCATGTTTCAAAGTTACAATTAACTGTTGTATGCTATTAATTAGTTCATACTTTCATTTCTTATTACTTTCATTCTTAGAATAGATCATATAATCTAATTAGGTGGTTTTTAATATACCATTTATTTTCACAATTTTCTATTTTATGCACACATAACTAAATCAATAAATATTAACAAACACTTTAACAATTATCTACCCAAGGTCAACCTACTTGGATTTTATCACCAAGGGGAAATCTAACTTGGTTTTTTGGCCAAGTATAAACACATGGTTAATGTTATATTTTGGGTAATCACCCGACACCTTTATCATTACATTGTGTGAAGTGAAGGTGTAGGACCCAATACTAAGCCTGTATCTATTGCCCATACATATCCCTTTCAACCCAAACTTCTTGAAACTATCCTTAGATTGTTTTCTATTCCTTAATTACAACCAACTTCCCATCACATTTAAAAACATATTCTAATAATATAGTAAACATTAGGTTGACCAAATTGTTAGATTTTACATTCCAAGTTGATTTCTTGCTATTTGTTTAATTGTATTTTACATTAAATTTTTTTTTGTTAGCCAATATTGGTGTAAGGATTTGTATTGTGTGCATCAATTGGATCAACTTCATAGATCCAATTGATTTATTGTTTTCCTTTAGTTATTACTTTCAAAAGTATATTGCAAAATTTTTCTTGTTTTTACCTCTCCTCCCTAACATACTAAGTCAACTGGGTTGACCTAGTATCTTTCTGAACTTCTTCATAAACATACTAAGTCAAATGGGTGGACTTAGTATCTTTTTGAAATTCCCACTAAACATACTAAGTCAATTGGGTCAACTTTTTATCTTTTTAAACTTTTTTATTAGCATACTAAGTTGACTGGGTCAACTTATTACCTTCTAGAACAACCCTATTCAGTAAAAATTCAACCTAGTTGACCCTGCTCACTCTAGGTTGATCTTGTCCCTCCTTTTGGCCATTTTTATCCCTATTTTTCCTCCTAGATTTTTGATATCAAATCCTGCTTAGCATCATGAAGCCTCTTATCAAATTATTTATTGATAGTCTCAACCCATTCAAAATGTATATCTACTCTTCCCATCCACCATAGAAGACAACTCTTTATGGTGCAACTCTTCATCACATGGTTATAAATCTTCTCAATCTCAATCTATCTTGTAACATATAGTAGATCAAGAGAATCCTATTAGAAAGATCCCAAACCATGAAAATAATATACCTTATACCACTTTTACACCTTCTAAACCTAAAATTCATAAACTCATCAACCCATCTACATCAAATGTTTAAACCTCACATTATGTTCCACCTCTTACAACCAATGTTCACAATCCTCTTGTTACACCCATAAGAAGAGCACCTAGCATTATCACTTCCCAAAGTAACATGGTTGAAACTAATCAAATTGATAATCTAGATGATTTCCAATTATTGAAAAACTTTGATGATAAATACTATTTACACTCCTAGCAAGAATGGTGGTTTTACCAAGATTCCTTCTTCTTCTACCATACTTAAGACAACTAGCACTAATGTTGGGAATCCTACACCTAAAACTAATACTCCTCCCACTAACACTAATAATACTCTTCCTAACAACACTAATGCCCCACCTTCAAACCCACCTATTGATATAAATCAATTTATTGCACAAGTCATATAGAAAATGAGCATCATCCAAACAACTAACACCTCTCATATTATGGAAATGCAAAAACATTTACTACACATGACTAGTCAACCACCTCAAGTCATCATGTCTCAACCAAATGCAAATTTTATCCCTCCTCCTCTTAGAGATGGTAATAGGAATATCATCCCTCAACCTCTAGTGAATAAAAAACTAATTCAAAATATTCAAAATGAACCTTTAGCCCCATCATTTCATCAATATATATTGGAAACATTTCTCTAACTATCACATATAATCAAACTAAGGACCCTACTATATTTCTTAAGTATCTTGGTAATCTGTATAATGAAAGGATCCAATCTAACACATTTTACACCACTAATCTCTCAAACAAAACATTTGTATGTGATGCAATTAAATGGTACAACCAAATTCCTAAACATTCAATCTCACAATTAGAGGATTTAGTCAATGATCTAGTGAAGGAATTCCAGCATGACAACCTTCCTCAAAATTATCTTAGCCATTTCATCAATGCCAAGAAACTTCCTAATGAATTTGTTCATACTTTCATCAAAATATTAAAGTATCTCACTCATAAAGTGACCATAACATGAATGATGACACTATTTTAAAACTATTTATCAATGCTATTAAACATCCCCTTCAATACAAAGTTAGAATATTTTCACCTAAAACTTTAGACAAATCCTTAAACCAAGAAAAAAGGCAAGGCTTTCTTGTGAATTAATTTTAAACACCTAAAAAATAATAAAAAACCTTTCAAATCATTTATCATAACATTGATTCATCCAAGCCACACCAACCTCAACATGGATCATCCAATTCAAATAATTTTAACCCAACCAACCCTCCCTTAAGTCTAGAACAACTTAAGAAAAAATTGCCACCCTCTAAACCCATGAGCTTTGATCCTTCCAAACTTCCTCCAAAATGGTACAATCCTTACAAGTTTTGTTGGTGGAATGATACTATAGGTCATTCTCATGAGTCTTGTCATGATCTTCACTATTTTCTTCTTTCTTCCTTATTTGGTCCACATTTCAATATTGATATTCTCACAAAACAATGTTATCAAGACTATCTTCAAGCTTCTCAAATTCAATCTCAAGAATCTCAATCACATCAACATCAACCATTTAATGATAAAAAATAATTATCCCATATCTATTCCTCATCCACTAATCTCATTCAACCACAATTGATCCTTCTTCCTACACTAATAAAGAAATGATTTCTAACATGAACAATTTTAAACATATTGTTGCATCCATTGAACCTCAACCTCTTAGGTCACATGAACCAAAAGAGTACTTAGTTCAAATTCCTACCCCAAATCATATCATACATGGTCCTCCTTTACCTCCTCATACCTCTCCTAAAAATCATACGTCACATTCAACCTCCTTAAAATCTAAAAAGCCAACACATTTACCTATTTTTGAATGCACCTATCAACCCAATGCAAATAATTCTAATGGCTCAATATCACCTCACTCAAACTCACATGTTGGGGCATCTAGAGATGCCCATCCCTACATCCACTTATCCATTATGGCATCTTGTTATGCCCAATATTATTCTAAAATGCATAATAATAAACAAATCCAACTTTAAGAAACCTTTTGAGATCTATAGACTTATATTTCAAATGCTCATCTTTGAAACAGATGTTAGCATAGATCTTACTTGTTTTTTTTATCTCATGTTTCTTTATTCGTTATGTACATTACTTATTTTAATTTCATTTTACTAGAATGATTGTTTTCATTTATGTTCTTTGGTTGTATTAAACATCACACTTGGCATTTTATTTCATTTTTATCCTCATATATTTCTTTTATTTTTTTCTTTTTATGTCATTATTTACCTTAGTATCTTTATGATTATTTGTCCCCATTATTTAGCATTCCCCCCATGGGTTTCTCTTTTATGAGTTTGCAGTGTAAGACCACGAATAAGACCCAACCCTCCTTATAAAGTTACCACCTTATCACTACTTTTATAATAAAAATGTTATTGATCCTTGTTCTCAACTTTGGATTTTGCTTCTTTTGATATATGGAATTTTTGCAAACAATCTATTTTAGCATGTTTTCCTTCATTTCCATCATTCTTATGATAAGGAATCACACTTTAATTTCATTATATCCCTTTTTTCCTTATCACATTTTTTGAAATTTTAAGTAATTCAAATTATTCCATGTGTCACTCCTCTTTATTTCCCCTTTCTTTCACTCCACATTGGATAAAACAAGGTCAAAGTCAAGATAGCACTTTATTTCACCTAGATTTACGAGACTGTTAAACCCCATGCTCTTTGAAGTTCTCTCTCTTATAAACCTAGTCCCAAGTATTCAAATGAAATTCATATTTAACACCCATATTTTATTTAATAAATTCATATGGAGGAGGAATATAAAAATCCATCATGAAAGTTAAAATCTAAATCATTTGAAACAAAAGGCAATGATATCTAAAAGGCAACTTAAAAACTATTAAAAGTCAACATCACACCAAAAGATGTGATTAACATCACATATACTATCTCTAATTGATTCTCAAATTCCATATTTGACCTCACATAGAGCCAAGATCCATTGGGTTGTGGTAGGCTAGTAGATTGGAATAGGAGAATTCAAAAAAATGTTATGGTGCTATGTACTTTCTAATGCAAGTACCCAATGTTTTTACTAGACTCATGGCTCTATAAGGGGTCCTAAAGAATAGGGAACACATTATAGAAAGGTAGGTCCATTTCACTTTTCATGCATATAGCCTTCATGGGATCATATATATGTACTTAATTTGTTGACCTAAGACTTGTGTGGCTAAGAGCAGTTATGTAGAGTGCTTAAGGTTGATAGTCCTCTTGTTTTAACAAACTTAATTTGAGTGCCTTGACTTTGATAAAGAGTTAATCTACCTTAGTTTTTACTTCATTCTCCCTTCCACCCATTTTATTTCCCCCATTGATAGGAAATTTTTTATTCTAATCTATTTTCCCTCTTCTCTAATTCTTTCTTCTTCACCTCTTAAAAACATGCTAGCATTAATTTGTTTCAATTTTATCTATACTTAGAGGAAAAATAACATGTTTGAGCAACTATGAATTACACACTTACACCAATTATTTACCACATCATCTCATTATCATCATATTCATGTCATTAGATGGTTCTGTTTTCTTAAATTCTATCTTAGAACAAGCACTTAGTTTGGAGTTTTCATCCTTTAGAGAATTTTGGTTTTCAATTATCCATCATGTTCTTGTTTGATTTTTGTGGATTTCCCTTATCTTATATATGACATTTTCCATTATTATATGTTTCTCTTTATGTATTAATTCTTCATGTTTGTCTCACATCTTCAATTACATTTGATTTTCAGTCTTTCATGTTTTTTATTTTTTGCCTATCTTACATGAGCTTACTTTTGACTTTCTTACATATCTTTGTTCCAATTTTCTTGCATTGATATTTCATTTGTCATTCATGTTGTACATGATTATAAAAATGATTTAGTATGTTCTACATCACTTTTTTCCATTTATGTTTTAAATGCTTTCCAATATGATTTATTTTATTGCCAATCATTTTCTCATTCATTTGCCAATCATTTTCTCATTCATTTTCCATCATTTATCATTCATTTGCCATCCTTTTGTCATTAATTTGAATTCAATATTATAAAAATTTACTTACCAATCCTAATTCTACAATTTTATTTAAAAAAATGTCCCTACTAACCACTATCATATGCCTATTTTCTACAAAATTTGATTTTTTGCTATTTTTTGCACTAACTTCTATAGGTTTGCCTAGTGTTCTTCACATTGGATGCCTTCACTTTATTGTGTAATATATTTATTTATATATGTAACTAATTCAAATAAAGGTATGTGTTTTTCAATTTTATTCTTTCCTTTATCTTATTTGTTGCTTATTGCATTTACTTAGCATCAGTGTTAAGTGTTATCATGTTCTATTCCCAAATCACCATCTCATGTTGTAATTACATGACACATGATGAGTTTTGAGTGGATAATATGTATACACATAATATTTTAAAATTTTCATCACTTAATGAAACTTTTTATCTTGTAAGAACCTATCGAGTCTCAATCTCTCTAAGTGCATGCCTTATGGGGTGCACCAAAAAAGGGTTGGGTAGACCATTGGTAATTTCTAAGATTATTGTCCCTTTTTCCAATTACCATTTACACACTTACATCTTAAGAATATTTAACCTAAGTTTATTATTATATATTATACCCATTCCAATAATTTTTCACATATTTATCCTTTTTTTCCTTACCTTATCTCCTTTTAGTTAGTCAGTTGTACTAGGTCAACTAGGTGAACCTATATAGTTTTCAGCCTCTAATTACTATACAGGGTCCACTAGGTTGACCCTGTACTATTATAGGATATTATCACTTGAGAGTTATGTTATCCCTTTGGCCAACCTAGCTTAGGACCTAGTGAATTATTACCCAAAAATAGACAAGGTTGACCCCGTATAGGTGACATATTTGGAAGGATTTAGGGTAATATCTGTCTATATATACAAGTTCATTTCCCACAATTTTAATATAGATAATTGAAGAAGAATAATTGAGAATGAATATCTACTTATTGACCATTCTAATTGAGTAATAAAGCTTATATTTCCATACTTTCTTTGGATCTATAAATCTTATCTTATGGAGAAGTCTTTTGGATGCATCAATAGATTATGTTGCCTAGAGATGACTTGTATTTGTTATCCTTACATACTAAAATAATTTCTTTCAAATCACCTTGGATGAGGGAGAGATTGAGGATCGATGGGTTCATCTTCAAAGGCAAGTATTCTTAATTGTATTCCTCCTTTTTAAGACTAAATAGATAATGCAGTTGTGCTCTTCTTCCATGCATTAGGATTCCATATACATTGACATAATTATATGTATTATATTCATGTTTATTTTAATTTGTTTTGTTTCTAACCCCAACTTTCTTCCACAAGCTTTGGTGTGCACTAGATTAGATTTACTTTCTTTTTTATTAATATAGAGTGAAAGTTAAACCTTAGGACTCTTTTAGGGTTATCGCATGAATGTGTTAGATGGTAGTCTTTATAACTCTTCTTAACATAGTGTATTATGACAAGTGATCCCATAATTAGGTCTATCATATCCACATATTAGTCATGCTCCTACTTAACAAATGTATTCCCAATCAAAAGTGTAGGTATGTTCTATATTCTCTGAGCCAAGAATGATTTATAAACATGATGCATTTCTAATTACATATAATGCATACATGGGTATGTATGTACAACTTGTATTTCTGGGTTGCCAACTTGAGTGATTTTTTAGTTATTGACCTACAACCAACAATATGTTATAGTGTAACACCAGGGCATATAATATAGGTTGAAAGTATTTGAAATAGATTGGAATTTAGAGAGAAAATTTTATGAATACACTTGTGTGTCGA
This sequence comes from Torreya grandis, assembly GCA_037957365.1. Classification (NCBI taxonomy): domain Eukaryota; kingdom Viridiplantae; phylum Streptophyta; class Pinopsida; order Cupressales; family Taxaceae; genus Torreya; species Torreya grandis. Next base: position 8,950 of record JARHVA010008588.1, read on the forward strand.
TGTGATTTCCCTACCTATTGGTAAGTTATTTTTAAAAATTAAGGATTTGAAACTGTGATTAAGAGAATTATAGATAAACATTTAAGGCCCATATATCTAAGATGATAAATAGAGAGAGAGAGAGAGAGAGAGAGAGAGAGAGAGAGAGAGAGAGAGAGAGAGAGAGAGAGAGAGAGAGAGAGAGAGAGAGCAACATATCCTCAAGTTTGGAGCAATAGTGAGTTTCCACCTACCAAGTATTTATGATTAGCTCAACTATATAACCTTATGATACTTATAAACTAGTGATGATGGATGATAAATTATATTCTAAAAACCTAGTAGGATTAAGTGATTTGATCACCTAAACTATATCAAAATGTGAACCAATTATTGTAGTATATTGGCTCTATAAAGTCTGTAAAAGTATGCATAGTATCAATATGAAAAATTTCATGATATTGTAATAGTTCATAAATGGGTTTTAAAACTAAAATTAGTTTGCATTTTGTAATATTTGGCTCATTTTGCATAGGATATGCACCTTAGGTATGTATCATGATCAAACTATGTATAACAATAGTACAAATATATAGAATTATGTCACAGCTATGAATTTGAATTATATAGCTACGTGTTTTGGCTAATTTGGATAACTATGTAAGTGTGGAGAATATGCTTTTAAATAATGGCCCCACTATTTATGGAGAAATTTTAAAAATGATATAAGTTCTAATGTGAATAACATGTTTCCAAAGCATGCCCCCACTATAATTTGGAGATGCTAAATACTGAATAGGTGTGGAGAACATGCTTCCAAATCATGCCCCCACTGAATCTAAAAATTTGTTCAGAGTGTGGAGAACATACCTCTATGACATGCACCAACTAATATGCCCCCATTTTGAGGTGAGGTAAATATAAGAACTAGTAGTTACCTACCCTTAAAAGGATAATAAAAAATATATAATCTACAAATGTAACCATGTATCATATAGAAGGAACAAGTCTAGGTAGATGTAGCATTGAATTTCATAAAATCAATGTGATCATATATATTTTATGAGATCATATGTAGACATAATATGCCTAATAAAGATCATGTCAATGTCTAGATAGAAATAGGATAATATCAACAAGAAAAAAATAACATAGACAAGAACATTCATGAAGAAGTCGAAAGGTAATGGTTCAAAGAATCCACAAAGAAGGGACATGTTTAAATGTCACACAATCAAATGTACATGAATTATTAAAATGTCCATAGAAGGCAAGGATGGCATATTTAAATAACCATATAAAAAAAATGACATACACAAATGCCAATGAAATCATAATAGGCATGGATGCCACAAGTAAAGAAGAATATTAAAATTTTATAACAAGGAATAAAATAAGGAAAGACACTCAAGGAAGTGAATAAATTAGAGCATAATCAACCAACATAAACAAGCCATTATAGCCCATGGATCATATGTGTTAGGAAAAGATGTAAAGTATATAACATATCAAGTAACATTTGTAGGATATAATCATTGATAAAGGCATGTGTAAATACATATATAATCTCAAAAATGATAATGTAGAGTGACCATCAAATAATATAACCTGTGTGTATCAAGATCAAAGAAGCAAATGCCCCTAATGTTGATATGAAATTAGTAAAGGAAAATCCCAACATCCAAAATAGGAATGTATCATGTATCTGTGTATGCCTATATCACACTCAAGTATAAGTGTGACACATATTTATAAGTTGGATTAACTTAATATGACATCCATGAACATATAACTAACACATAGGTGCCACAAATCTAACAAAACATGTAAGTTCCAAAAGTATTTTTTAAAGTTTTGGATGTTTTTATTTTTTTGGGTATTTTTAGAATTTTTGAAGAGGAAAGATCATCATAAGATTCCGTCTAATGGATGGTCATAGATATCTCCCCACTTTGAACTCTACAACCTTAATCTGGGTATTTTACATTGCTTACATTGTAATTGGGTAAGTTGAAAAGTTACATAGCATGTTACTTCTCAAAATTTGTATATGTAGTATAAGAATTAATTTTATCATTGAAAATATATATTAATTTTCCTTTGTGAGGAAAGTAAATACCTTGCTAATTTGGATCAATTTTTACTTTTATTTTCTATAGAAAAAGAGTTATTTATGTAAATTCATATGGATATGTGGTAGGAATAACCCAAAACCATGTTTGAATTACTTTAGGACCACAAAAATTTGGTATTATTATTTTTCCCAAGGAGTCTTTCCAAATGACCTTATTCTTCAAGTCTTGTAGATAAAAACCAAGATACTAAAAACGTTTTATATGGAAAGTGGTTTTTGTTTGAGAAGGATCAATATGATTATTCCAAGAATAAGAACTACCCATGTATAATATAATCATTAAATCTTATTGATGGGGATGCTTTTGAGGCTATTATGAGCCTAATTCCTTTGGAGGACGTTCAAATGTAATATTTTGGTCATCAATAAGATATTGGATCTTATCTTTCAAGGTAAAGGAATGGTTCATAGAATGGATTGGTCTTTGGTGATAGTGATAATAAGCATTCACATCATATCCTTTGGGTAGATATTGAATCATATCAACCTCAATAAGGTGAGGGAGAGATATAAGTTGGAACTCTAGTAACTATTGGATTAATGAAGTTGGGGGTTTGGGTAAATGTGAGAACCATATTTTAGGTACCTTATATAGCATATTCTGATTAGGATATTATAATAATGTGTCAATTTTGGACTCATATTCAGATTGCTGTGGTCTAGGATTTTTTATTTTTTGGATTATTGCATAGTGTTTGAAAGGATTGAGATTTGTTGGACATATGTAAAAAATTTCTTGATGACAAATTTTAAGCAAAATTGAAATGTATAAGAAACCACATACATTTTATGTATCTAAGACCATCCCAATAGAGTGTTATAGTTCAAATTATTTCGCATAACATGACACAAAGTGAGAAATGTATAGGGACCCCCAATAATGTTCAATGTAGTTTGACCAACCCAAGGGCTTTATGAATTATTAAACCTTTCTATGTGCATAGCTATTTTTTGAATAAGACTTGGGTTAACACCCATGGTGGTTATGAATTGTATGCTACAAATTTTTAAGTTTGATCCATTATCAATGATCACTCTTTTGATACATTTAATTTGTATTGTCACTTTATGAACAAAGGCATATTTTAGTCAACAACGTATTTGGATGGTAATTATGTTGTATCAAAGGTGATGATTTATTATAGTTCTTTATATATTTCATGACATCTAAAAAATAAGTAGACTCAATATCACTTGGAACTTGTGTCTCATGCAATGACTTATATAGGATATCCTTATAGACATTATATTGCTTTAAGAGCTCAAGGATTGAAACTTTTACATATGTATTGCGCAATTGGTAAATAATGGCATATCCCTAAGATTATTGTTATATGGAATTGCAAAAGGAATTTTAAAGAGAGATCAAGTGTTGTTTGGTATTTAAAACCATCTTATTATAAACATTATAACAAGGAGGAGCTTGTAATGATGCATGTTTTAAATCACTTATAGATCAGAATGAGTCAATTAGGCATGAGATATAAAAATTAATAACCACTCTAAGGTATTATACATTTAAATAATCTATAGATATGTCCATGGTAAATATGATTTCAAATTTATAGCAGTCAAGGAATAGTAATAGGAAAATAAAAAAACCTAAGTGACCTAGGTTTTGATGTTCAAAGATCAGGTTCACCAAATGTTTAACCCTAAAACGTTTTCATCTAATGTGATATTATAATTAACCATAGATTTTTTATTAAATGTGTCTATAGAAATGAAATGGCATAAGGGTGATAATTAGATCTATAACAAGACAATTAGATGTTAAACTTAGATATAAACATACACTAAATATATTATGATGAGATAGTCTAAATATGAAAAGTACAACTTTTATAGATATATAAATGAAAAATAAGTGATACACTTATCTTTTTTTATTCTAATATAGTTTTGGATTTGGAATAGGTAGAAATTAGGTGAGAAGGATATTCTACAACAATCATCAAATTATAGATATGATACCTTTGGCTCTCTAGATAGTAATGTCATCCTAGGATGGTTATGTCGACTCTACTTTATAGGTTTGTTGATAGTTTCCTATACTAAATACCTATTGGAGCATAATGTAACCACTTGTATGCTTCTATATTTTTCTTCACATTTGCTTTGGTGTATTTAGATTTGGGTCATGGATAGTTACTCATTATGAAATGGTAAAACCCTGGCTCTCCATATTCATAATGACCTTGTGGAAAACTGGGTTAGTGGGAACACATTGTTGATCTAACCATAAAACCACCACTATTACATGTCACTACTTACATAGTCAATAATCCAAAGAGGGCCTTGTAATGATGTAGCTATTTTCAAAGTTTTAGATTGTGTATGAATCATGTAATATGTACAAAGAAAGTAAAATAATGACTTATATTTTAACAGTGTAAATTGGGATCTTGGGTTACTCCTTTATTACTTTAGACATGATTAGTATGGAAATAGTAATAAATAGGGAAGCTTTACTCAATTTAATGGTCTTTGGTTTGATTGCTAGGTTTCATAGGTGAAGAATGAATGAGGGTTTATCTTCAATTTATATCAATCCCTTTGGAATAAAAACTCACATTAAATAAGTTAGTATAACTGGGAGAATACATTTTATTTATAAATTGGATGACTTAAAGGAACTAGGCAATTATTTTGGGACATGATACTACTGTTGATGCTAATGTCTATCCTAGATGTTAGTGTCTAGGGAGAAGGAAAGCAGGTCTAAGTTCAAAAATTATAGATATGGACGATAAGTACATTTTAAACATTATGTGAAAGATATAAGGCCTTGATAATCAACATAATACTAGTCAGACTGATAAATAGGCCAAGGGGCAAAAATATAGAGTAAATAAGACACTTACAGAAGTAGAAAATATATTTAACTGAGAGAAAAAATAAGGTCTGAGTTTTCCAAGTCTAAAAGATTGAGGGGATATATAATAATAAATATCATCTACAATCACTGTCTTATACACCCTTACATTTTAATAAATTCATAATAACATATTCAATTTATCTAGTTTTACTTACATTTAAATTGCATTTAAATTGTTTAACAAAATTTCTAATTTGATTTCCTATCTTTTCTTACATGTTTTTGGATCTATTTGTCAAGATTATATATTTATAACTTAATTATTATATTTTGATTCATTTTTATCCTCTCTTGAGTGGGATTCATTTCCATTTCAATTTTGATTTCATCCTCTACTTGCATAATATAAGCATATATTAAACCTACTCTAAGATTGTATGATTATGTTGTTAGACATTCTACAGTGGTAACAAGGGAGTGTAATGGACTGAATTTTTCACTAGTATATTTGACATTAAATTTTACATTAAATTTGGCATACATTTGACTTTCATATGGAAATTTCAACTTTAAATTTGATGTCCACTTGAGCATCATGTAAATTTCATTTCTTTTTTCTTAGATAAATCAGTGGAAAAATCACAATATCTTGGCCATATAGTAGAGCTTGGATGCCATTTTTGTTTTTATGGAATATTTTTTTGAGCCTAGAACATTGGTTTAGCAATGGAGTTTAATGGAGTCACTCATTCACAATTATGTTCGAACTTAAGTTTGACATCCATTTAAGTATCACAAGGAAATTTTAGCTTTAAATTTGATGTCCACATGAGTGTCACGTAAAAGGTTATTTATTTTTGCTTGGAGAAGTCAATAGAATAATCATAATGTCTTGGCTACAGTAGATTTTTGATGCTAATTTTGTTTTCTTGGAATATTTTTTTGAGCCTAAAACTTTTGTGTAGTTATATTGATACCATTTGTCACCAATCAATGGGAAATTGGAGGATAATGTAATAGAATTATTAATCAATGTGGTATGTTAAAAATCCAAGATATGAATATTAATATTGATATATCTCAATGTATTTCATACACACAGATAGATACATATATACATACATACATACACACACCTACCTACCTTGAAACAATAGTATACATATTTATATTGAAAGATAAATGGAGTGTTTTATGCAATTTTATAAGTAAATGTTTTTTTTCTATTTAATCATTAATACAAATAATTTAAATGGGGTTTATTATGTCATAATCACATGGGATGAATGTTTATTGGGTCTTGATTTATCCATCTACCAAAGTTCAATTTAAGAGGGTTTTTTATACGGAAAATAGATTAGGGTAAGTAAATCATTTTATTTTGGAAAATTTATTTTAATATGAATTGCATATTCCCCGTAATCATTGTACTATTGTAAGTTACATGGTAATGTCATTAGAATGATACAATGTTTTCAAACTTGATTCACATTTAGTTTCTAATATAATGTTGTAACATTTTGCATCAATGTTAATATGGAACTCACAAGCATAATACATTTTTCAAACAATTCACATTTATTTTATATGCTTGCATAGTTCACATGCGTGTAAACAAGGGAAGTCACTAACATGATATATATTATCAAACAGTTTATCTTTTGTATACATTGCCACATTTTACATACATGTTAATCAAGAAAGACACCCAAAAAAAAATTGATTTTTGTATATATGCATTGATTGAGTTATTAGAGTATATATTTCACATACATTTATATTTAAATTAGGGAATTTAATCTGATGATACATTTTGTCAAACAATTCACCTTTTATACATGTCAATTATGCATACTTTGATTCATTGTAGGAACAATAGAATAAGAGTCATTCTAACAAATTAATGGTAGTCAAAAATTTAAATAGGATATATGAAAAGGGTCTAAATATCTGTATAACAAGATCTTTTTTTGTTGAGCCCATTTGGCTTTCAATTTTTTGTTGGTTCTTTACCCTAAGGAGGCCTGAGTATTCCTGAAGTATCTAAGAAAAATAAAATTAACAATCAATTAATTTTATCGATAATTTTCAAGGCATACTGAAACATCATTTTTATTATAATATTGTATTAATAAAATTATGTGAAAAATGCATTATGATTAATGTTTTTGGTACAACCATTTCATTTTCGACAAGCTACATATTCCAAACATCTCATAGTTTTGCATAGATATGGGTGATTTTGTAATCCTTAAAAACAATTCTCAATATTGTCTTGCAATGATTGTCAAGAAATATGTTTTTGAAAGCTTGGAGATGAAGCATTTTCTTTATAGGTAGTTCTGCTTGATGTATTTGACTTTCCCACATTATTTTCAATTCCCTTATTTGATTATAGTTCAATTACCTTTTTTGATAATAATAATGTTATCATACAATGAAGGAATTCAGTTTTAATCGTGGATGTAAAATATTATAAGTTCAAAACATTCTCATAAAAAACCTAACCTTTTTTGGGTAAAAAATTTGTATAATTAATTTGAAACATATATTTTCATTACATTTTGTCAAAATTTAGAAGTTACTTCTTAGTTTAAAAAATTGGAAGTTAGTTTTTAGAGAGCATATTATAGAAAATAATGAAATACATATAAATATTTAGAATGTTTTAAGTGTTTCATATATACTTTGATCTTTATATTACTCATTTTTTTTAATACTAGATTGATAAATTTGAGAATCATGCTCTACTAGGGTTTGCATGTTTGTTTTGTGTTTTGTTAGCTTGTCTCAACTTGTCTTCATACTAGCTCTACAAGACTTATAATACTAATATTATATTTATTTCAACTTAATTTTTCCATTTGAGTGGATTTAATAGCTTTAAATATCCCTCAAACAATATGTCACAATCAATGTTTCCCACATTTGCAAAGATGGCATATAAACAAGCTTAGAAGTTCATTTTGAAGGTTTATGGTTGTTTGACCCTATTTTTTATTTAAAAATAAATATGTTTGTCTAATAAGTGTAAAAATCTATAGATATCATAATGCTAAATATGTTGAATTAATATTAATTCTAATTTTAGAAATTGATAGATCTAGAAATAAGTTATTTTTAGAAAACACTAAAAATAAATGTACTTAGCTCAAATTGGGAATTTTGTTGACTATTTTAGATATTTGAAAGTGGAAATAAGAAAAATTTATGACTATGCATGATCAAGATCAAGAAATGAATATGAAACCATTTTTAGATAGGTCCATACTTTCTCAATAATAGTGCATGTCATTCATATTTGCTGACTACATACTTATCCTAGTTGACTATGACTAATAACTAATAGATAAGACATAGAAAATAATAAATGGGATAATTTAGGAATAGAAATAGAATCTTAAAGTACTCCTAGACAACACAACTTGGTCTAGATAATAGCATAGGCCACTTATGTCTATTAAATATAGATTTATTTTTTTCATTATGATCAAAATCTAACTATTTCACCTTCCACACAAATGTCTACAGAGTAAGCTTAGATGTCATGATTGTGTTAGTGCCACATGGAATTTATTGTTTCTCTTATTTTATATTTGGAACCCTAAGGGCATATTAAAAGCTTGAAACCTACAAAAAAGAGAGGGGGAATACAATGCGATGAGTTGACCCCAATCACCTAATTAATGATTGATCATTTCCTATGTTTGCAATACTATAAGGAGGGAAATAAAACCCATTTAGTTATACCACCTAGAGTGATTGTAAAATCATGATCCTTGACTATATGTATACAACTAGAAACATGGCTTTGATACTTAACAATGATAACTCTTAACTTTATTTGAGATAATCTAGACTTAGATTATGGATGTTCTTTCTAAATGATATTGAATTTGAGAAGAATATGATATATTTGATCAATGTATAATAGCTTGTGAGCTAGGAACCAAGTGGAGATAATGAATCACTTTTGATGCGTATTTATAGGGAAGCCTTTTGATGATTTATTTTAACCAAACTTATGAAATGAATGAGAACACCCAAAATATTAATTTAAATTATTGAAACTATCTATTATTTGGCACAAGACAAGACCACTCAAAATGGATAGGTATTAGGAAGTGGACCTATCTACTCAGATTAGACCTACCTTGAGAAAATAAATAAATGAAGGTTTTGAATTACCCCAAGGTGGTAGAAGTCCAAGGATAATATAAAGATAGATTTAAGCATTAGAATTAGAGATAGTGATGAAAAATAAAGGGTCGATGCTATATATAGATACATGTTTTAGAGTAAAGAGAATAAAATTTATGTATATTGGCACAAGTCATTTGGCTTAAGATATGTCAATAATATGCATTTCCAAGTACTTGTGACCATATTTATATGTCTACATTTTCACCATTTTATTATAGTAATGAAATAACTAAACTAAAAGAGAAAGAATTAATCCTGAGTGTATACAATACACTTTATCTTTGAGAGGATCCTTTAATTATGTAGGGCTATCAAATTTAACAGACATTACAAAAACACATGAAGTAGTCATTTGTCCATATTTAAAATTTGAAAAAGCTCAACTTTGAAAATTGAAAAATTGAGAAGAGGGTAAGGAAGTAGTACACATGTATGAAGATGAAACCAAATATACATATAACCTATAATTGATGAATAATAAGTATTCTCCCATATTGAATCACTTTGAGAATTTGAAATAATTGCAAGTTTAGAGTGTTCAAGTATGAATTTTGAATATCTAATAAATCCCTTGAGTTGTAAAGATGCATAATCCAGGTCTCATGAATGGGGAAGAATATTGAATGTACTAGTTCAAGAAAGGTGAAACCATGATGGAATATTTATAAGTAATGCCAAGGCTATTGAGTGTCACTAGATTTGAATGTACACCACTCATAAAAATGATGGAACCAAATAATGGGCTCACTAGAAGTAATGTCAAGGCTATTGAGTGTCAAAAGACTCATATATACATTATCCATAACAAATCATATCACAATATTTCATATGTATTTAAATTATTTAATAATGATTGAAAGATAATAAATAGTATTCATGCCCCCATCATTATTCCATTTACAATATATTTAAATTGAAAAAAACTTTTTCCTTTGAAACTATAACTTTTGAATTTTAAAAATGTGGATGAACAAGTATTGTGCTCTTTGAACTTTGACGAATGTATATTTTCACATGAGAAAGAATCATACCTTTTTAAATTTGAAAAAATTATATATTGATGAGTAAGTATCATGTGTTTTGAACTTTGAAAATATGCATGAACAATTTTCATGCCTTTGAAATTATGTCAATGATATAGAATACCATGAACCTATATGATCAATTGAAAATGTATTTATAACTTGTGATTATTTTTAATATGCCTATGCATATGCATTTAAGTGTGTATGAATCTGGATTTTGAGTTTTTTAAAAAGTGAGTGCATATGCATGTCATATGACCTTAAAATTTGTATTTTATGTGGCAATATTTATCATGTGTCTGATTTTTAAATTACTTTGAATCTTTGAAACATGTACTATGTATCTTTGAAAGCTATACTATGTCATAGATTGTTTTTTAATATTTTGAATCTTTGAAACCTGTACTTTATCCTAAATATATTTTTTTATATTTATGGAGTCTTGGATCACTAAGATAATCCCAATGTAATCTCTCCCTTTTGAGATGATGGATGTAACCTAGAAGTCATTCATCTCAAAATAAGAGTTAAATACATCATGTGATAAATATGAAATCATGTAGAGTTATATCAATATGTTGAAAGTATGTAATCATAAAATATAATTGTTATTTAAGCATTTATGTAACATATTGAATGTGAGGCACATAAGTGTTATAGCTAAATGTATATAACAATGATGCATGCAATAAAGTAACCATATATGAATTAAAATACATAGTAAAAGTACATGATATATAACTTGGCACCTCTAATCAAGCTCAATAAGTGCAAAAATAGAGATACACAGTGTCACACAATGCCACATAATGTCATGCATTATCAAATAATGTCATACAATAAGGCCAAGGGCCATGTACAATGGACATGAATATGTCATAATAAATAAGGCTAAAGGCCACATGTAAAGGAAATTAATAATGTCAAAAATAGGGGACATATTCAAATGTCTCGCATACCATTAAAAATATCATAGAGGTGATCAATCAAATATTTCACACAAGGGCCAAGGACCACACAATAAACAAGAAATATATATCATATCATGTAAAAAATAAACATCACAGAATAAGAATAGAATAAATTAAACTATTTTACATTATCCATATGTATCAATGTCACATCATATTAAAGTAGTTTATCCATGTATCACAGTGTAATATATGAATAATTAATGAGACACTTGTAATATATGTAGCTCAATATGGTAGAGAGGCCATAAATAGATATAATCTATTTATAATGTAACCTAAAAAACTAGATGCCCCAAAAATTAGCATGGCCATTAGGTTAAATGTAATCTACCATCTAAGAATCCATGTCTAATATGTATGTCCTACATCACACTCATATACCTCGTGAAATGCATGTGTGTATAGAATAAAAATATGATATCTACCAAAGTATGTAATAAATAAAACATGTAAATAAGTAAAATTGAAACTCATGTCATGATCAGATCCTTTTTAATTTTTTTTAGAATACTTGAAATAATTTTTGTATCCTTGACTTTTTTTTATTTTTTTTGTATTTTTTATATTTTTCAAATTTTTTTATTTTTGACATTTCTGAAAGGAAACTAATCCATGATCCCATCAATCAAAGGACCAAAATTTTTTACCGTCTCATAGATGTGTCAGGTGACTTTCCATAAACTTAGAGTGGTACGTGTATATGCATTTGAATCAGAAATGGCCTGTAGTGTACTATCTTGATTACTACTCATAGACTATTTTGGAGGATATTTAACTCAAGAAGGTCCAATAATTGGTGGAGTCTAGTGTATAGTAGTATATGATCTCATTTTTTATGGAACATGATGAAATATCTAAGGTAATACCTTAGGATACACTATAGAATATTTATATCTCTTTGAACCTTAAGTAAATATTTGATATGAATCTTGTTTCTTAGGAAGGTGTACTCATTTACTCTCAATAGACACTATGTAAATATTTTGTATAGGTGAAATAACTGATTCTACACTACACTCTTGAATAGGTGCCATAAAAATGTTTTTACTGTGACCTTGAATAGGAACTGGAACTAGGTACAATGGTGCTGAGAGAGGATGAAGAGTTAACACTAACTATAAAATTTACTCATATTGAGTGCCTTGAAATTTGAACACTTGATTACAATGTATATACTTGAGACATCAATATAATATCAAGTTTAGTGAATGTATATTAGATATCCAAGGGTATCTTAATAACACATTAAAGACCCTTATTTTTTGTATGACTATAACTAGAGTAGCAAAAGTTACTGAACTAACCTAGAGAGGTAACAATATATTCCCAGGAGTTTTTTTGTCTGTCAAATGGTTAAACTATTATTGTTGTATCTTGTAAATTTTTATATGTAACCAAGAGTACAAAGAAGCGTCATTGTACAAGAATTTTACTTGAACCATTTTCAACTATGGCACCATGTATGGGTTTTGTATTGATATAAAATTGAATAGAGATTGCATGTATATTTGAATCATCCTCATTTATTTCACTATCATCAAATGTTGACATAGGACATGGTGTTGAGGTGCCTATAAATGTAACAATAACTCCATCTATTTTATGCCCATATATCAAAGGAGGAGGATGTGTATTTTTCATGTATAAATAGTATTATCATCTATAATATCTTTTATCCTATTCCTTCACCTAAAATAAATGTTTGTTGAATTCTCAATACATTTGTGGTAGTCATAATATGGATTATTATCTAAGCCCTTATGTTTAAGATTGGCCATATCAATTACTAATGGTGGAGGAAGAGATATGAAATTGTAATGAAATAATTTTTGTAACATTAAATGTGAAAGTTGTGATAACCTTGAAAATTGCCTCCTTAGTGGAGTTGTCAATTGAATCTTTATTTTTGGTTGTGATATTACGTTAATTCTTACTTGTGCTTCATTCTTGCATTCATTATAGTTGACATTGTAGTTTGGTTTTATTTTAAACTTGATATTTGAAGCAAATGCATAAGTCAATACATATTTTGGTTTGTTCAAAGCTATGAGCTTGATTTCTCTTTGTTTGACTATATGGAATAACTCATTAAACTATTTAAATTTGTTGAACACAATAGACTAATAAAGTGGTGATAGAAAACTTTTTCTGAATACATCTTGTAATTCATTATCTCTAATATAATTTTCCATATTAGCTATCATAGTTTTATACTAAAGAACATACTGATTGAATCATTTGAACCTTGCTTGAGTTTACCAATTTGTGCAAAAAATAGTTTTTCACCAATGTTGATAGTGAAGTGTACTAGAAACATATCTATGAAAGTTTTGAATGCTCTAATTGATTGAATTGGAAGATCATATAAATATTTTAAAAAAATTAGGCTTCTTGGAAAGATATTTGTTAAAAAAAATTCATTGTATGCATAATCCAAGAATGCTACTTGGAATGATTGAATAAGCTATTTAGTATAACCTTTAAATTTGTAGAGTGGTAACTTAGGAGATACAAGGATTGATGGTAATGGGTAATATTTCCATTTAATGACTATCTCTAGGGACAACTTGCTATAATTAAAACACTTTAGCATGTAAGGTAGTAATAATTTGCTCAAGAGAGCATGCATTAAGTGAGGTTAGTGGTGGACCATGTATAGTAATTATATGACATGTGTATGATTCCTATGTATAAATAGGCATATGAGTCTATTATAAACCATGTAATTCCCCCATAATTATAGAATATGGTGCTTACAAAAATTCTAGGTGTTGTTATAGATATAAAAGTAAAAGCATAAACTGGAACACCTAAAATTGAAGTGTAAGCATGAGATGATTTATTTTATTCATATATTTCAATGCATATGAATGTGTAAATATTATTTAGGTTGGAACTAATATATTTAGTGAATTATTTGTCATTAGCTTTGTTAGTTATACTTTATTATGATAACAGTTGACTTGATTTGAGATGATTTAGACTTGGCTTATTGATACTCCTTGTGAATGATATTTAATTTGATAAGAATGTTGGAGATTTTATCAATGTGAAATGATATTTAAGCTAAGAATCAAGTGAGGATAATGAATGGCCTTTGATAAGTATTTATAGGAAAAATGTTTCATAATTTCATTTATCCAACCTTATGAAATAAGTGGGGAAATTCAAAGGAATAATTTAAAATTTGGAAAGAAGTCATTATTTGGCTTCACAACTACTTCATTTGGATAGGTTTGTGGCAATATACATGTCTACCCAAAGTGGACCTATCTTGAAAATTTAGGGACAACTGTCTTGAGGTGGAATAATTATAAGGGTAGTATAAAATCTATTTTTAGCATTATAATTGGAGATAGTTATGGAAAAGAGATGATCAATCCTACATATATATAAATGGATTAAAGGAAAGTGAATCATAGCTATGTATTTGGGCATAAGTAATGTGATTTTGGATTGTTAAGTAATTATGACCAAATTTATGTGTCAACAATGCTAAGGTATATATTTTTATAATCCTCCTTAGCCTATTTTTTTTTTGTTAGTAGATGCAACTGATAATGTGTGTAGATGGCATGAAAATAATTTTATTATTACTTACTATATCAGTCGTATCCCATATAAGGACTCCCTCAATGTATGTGTTTGACACCACTAAGAACCCTTAGGTTTTTAGGTTACTGGTCTCCATAACCTTATGATGTTTTTTTTCCTTTAAAGAACCCTCTTAGGTGTAGGTTGTCCTAACTAGGTTGAGTTATTGGTTTATAAGGAACACCCTTATTATTACATACCCTTATACTCATAATTGAGAAGTGTCTGAGCAGACCTCTCTTAAGGTGACTTTATAGGTTGAAGATCTAGGTATTCTAATTTATTTATGGGTTGTCCTTGATGATATTTTTAAACCAATAGGGTGGGTGTTTTCTCATGAAGTTTAAAACTTATACTTTCCATGCCCTAATAGGAATTTTTTTTATTGGGGTTGATTTGATAAGGGACTTATAATATTCCATTTATATTCAAGTAGAGACTAAATTATTCTTATATAAGGTCACATAATTTAATCTCCCTAAATAATTATTTATAGGTTAGGTCAATGGAGATAATATTCAAGATCATCCCCTTATGGTTTGATTCAAGCAATCCGGCAAACAAACACCACTTGAAAATAAAAGGGTAGTTGAAAATAATAATGAATGGAATATGGTGGGTAGTAAAAATATATAAACCAATCCAAACCCTAGTGAAACATCCACTTACCCTATTATCAAACGTATTCAAGAGGATAAAAAGATGGATAAAATTAACCCACTCTCATTAGTCCTCCCCACTCTCATAGTGACATTGTGGCATCTTGGATCCAAGTTTATCTTGTTAATAATTTACCAATATTTTTTTCTCATGATGGGAAACCCTTTTAAAATTCCCCTACTTTGTGGTGGTCATGAAATGTACCTCACAATGGTGGTGGATCTCCTTGGGAGGTAAATGGGGTTAAACACTACTATATTTCACTTGGGGATTTTATTTTTCTAAATTAAAAATTATTAGTGGAGACCATTATGTGGCACTCAGATTAGAATAAGATATATAATATGTCCAAGGATAATTATTCATGCAAGGTTCCTCCCAGTGAATTTAATCTCATATAATGTTCAAGATCTCATAGAGTCTTCTTATAAATACTCTATGTGTTTCCTTTCAACAATTGGTTGCTATAGATTTCATTTTTTTTAAATAGATTAATATTTGTAGATTAGTTCTATAATAATATCTGAGTATATGTCCTAATACATCTCACTTTTCCACTTATTATGAAGATGGATGTGGTAGTGACAAAATTATGGTTTCACAATATGTTTTACCCTTGATAATTTCCTTAGGAGAAGATACATCACATCGAGTTATGGTTATTACTTGATATTGATACTTATTCATTAATGGTTCTCAATATTTACACCACTAATTATGGCCTTGATATAATAGAGTTATGTATATGGATCTCTGATAATCTACCCCTTTCCACCAAGTTGATTTTTGGTGAGTTTAATATGATATAGAGTCCCGAGGATAAATTTGGTGTCCTTATGATATGGTGTGTTGTAGAACATGAAAAATGGATTTATTTTAAACATTAAAGTTTTTTAGTGGAATGAATATTTTAAAAACGTGAATTAACTAATAAACCATGGTTCAATTGGTCTAATTGACATGTCGACATCGATAGGGTTCTCAAATAGTTGGACCAGGTATTGCTTTATGATTAACAAGTTTATTTCAAATAGGAAATTTATCATGGTCCATCCAAAAAAGTTTCTCTCTTGTCATACTCCCATTACTTTCATATTGGAGTGGTATAGTGATCATATTAAAGTTCCACATAATCAATTATTCTTGAACACATCCTATCTCAGTCATGAGGGAACCATTCAGCTCATCACTAGTGTTTATAATTTGTACCCACATCAACCACACATTGTTAGTTAGATTGAATGGTGTATTTATGTGATTAATCACACCACCAACTTACTTTTTCATTATTTAAAATGTATTTCACATTTTTGGAAATAGGCCAATAGAAATATCATTTAGGAATACCAAATGATTTCATCTAACCTTAAGCAAATCCCTTTTGATTCATAAATGTAATCCATGGATACTTCTCTTAAGGACAAGATTGAAATAGTACATATCCATACATCTATAAGGTTTCAAATAAAATCATGTTTTCATTTTATTAATATGTAAGAGCCTACCTAAAAATATTTAATCAAGTCTCTGAGGGCCAAACAAGGTAATGAACAAATAAAATCCATCAAGATTGCCCATAGCATCTCACCAGCCTACCATAAATTTCCTCAGCTTTCTTGGATCATTATATATTGGTGTTCCAAGCCCAAGAAGATTTTGTGGAAAGATAATAGTTGTTATGATAATTTTTAGATATGGTGCCACACAAGCTAATCCTTGTAGATCAAAAACATTGTTATACCCATTTCTCTATTGACTAATTAATTGACACATTGAAATTCATGGCTGATGATAAGGCATTAATAATTTATGGATTTAATTTAAAATTATATAAATATTATTGGAATTTTTTTGGGCCTAACTCATTTAAAGTTTATAAATAATCCCTAAGCAATGAATCATTAGGAGATATAATCAACAAACACAATATTAAATTTATCCCTAAGTATAATGGCCAGAAAATTATTATGAGTTGGTTCCCAATCAGACTTTTGAATGTTTCCTATAAAATCATTTCCAAATCCTTCATAATTTGCCTTTGCCATTACCTATATTAAATAATAAATCTAGATCAAATAGGATTCATAAAGAAGAGATATATACTAGATAAATAGATTGTAATTTTAGAAGGAATGGAAAGGGAAGCACGCTTCTTGGGATAAGACATTTTTCTAGCAAACTTAGTTTTTAAAAAGATTATTATTAGATATAATGGACCTTTATTCTATTAATGTTTAAGGATATTTATTTTGGAAAAATTTTCATCTCAACTATCTAAACTTTCTTTTCTGATCAATCAACCTACCTCACTACAAGTTGGAAAGAGTCCAATATCATTAGATTATTCTAATCTACCATAGAGGGTTTCTATATTAATACTAATTTAAATGTTTTAGTTGCTAAGGAATTTGGTTACCTTATCACTTATAGATAAAATCAAGGACTTATCAGGGGTCTTATTATTCCTAGTCATTCCTCTGGCATCATCGATGGGAATTTTGTAAATGATACCTTCCTCACTTTCGATGAGCAAGAATATTCCTTCAAAGTGGTACTTCAATTCATTGACATTTTTTTCAAACCCTTGCGGTCTAATTTTCACTGAGCCTAAACCCATTGTTATAGGTAAAGCATGATGCCCTTTCTAGAGTGGATACAGAAAGGAGAAATATTCAAATTTCTTGGTTATATTTTTGGCTCCATCATTATTAGTTGAAGTGGATGCAAAAAGGAGAAATATTCAAATTTCTTGGTAATATTTTTGGCTCCATCATTATTAGTTGAAGTGGATACAAAAAATATAAATATTAAAATTCCTCAGTGATCCTTTAAATTTTTATAGTTATCCTTTGTATCTATGGAATTTTTTCATTAATAAAGTGGAAAACAAAATAATTTTCTAGATATCCAATATTTTATCTTTAGTGGGTATGTTTTAGGTTTGTACCAAAATCCTTGTAACTATAAATGTATACAAATCTTCATGTTGGGCCCCCTCCAAAGCCTCATATGCCAAACTAGAAAAAATGTAATTAGAGATTTTATTTATACCGATGCTAAGTAAAATGTAAGATATCACAACATTGCATAGGATATTTGATACCTTCCTCATGTCAAAGGAGGAATGGAAAACATTGATGTCTATATATAAAACATTTCCCTTCATCTTAAATGGGTAATTAGGGCTATGTAAGGTAATGCAGCTTGGAAAGTCATTTTAAGTCACTACATCTCTATATGTTCCCCTTATGTTAAAATTAGTTGGAATAACATTTGTTTTCACACTCTATTGATTACCATTATCCCTATAAAGATAGAAGTTTATTTTGAAGATAAGAGCATTTCCAAAGTACTTGAAGCTATTAAACCCTTTCTTAAATTGGTTGAGGATGGATATCATAAAGGAATTTCATTTAGCGACCATAATATTTTATGGTCATGTATTATCACCAATAATAATAATATTTTAGTATAAATTATAGGTATGAAATCTCTTTGATTTTTTAAAAAAGAATTCACATTATTAATGATTTGATTTCCTATAGATATTGGATCCCATGCCATCAGTTGAAAAACAAATATAATTTTCTTAATATAAACTTACCTTCCATTCTACATATCTATAAGTTGTTTTTTGATGTCATGTTACGTAAGAGGGTAAGTGCACCAACATAGGGAACAAAAAATGCCTACCTATGGACATGATTTTTTTAGAATTTAAGAAATGTGATCTTTTGTAGATAATTAGAGATAACTACAGTCAAAATTTGAAGATGGTATAAAAAATGAATTGTATCATTTTGAGTTTAGTTTCCAAATTTTTTTTTTTTGAAAAATGGTTAAATATAAGTAGGTCAAACATAAAAAATTTGAAGAGGACCTCCTTTTTTTAAGAAAATTTGAATTGTACCATTCCATGCAACCCAACATTTTTTTAGCATCATTTAATATTGTTAGAAACCCTTTGGTGAATATTTATATTAGATCTTCCAGTGGGTTACGAATTTTGTTTTATATTTTTTTCATGAATATTTTTTTTTATTAATTTTTCAATTATGTCCTAAAAACTGACAAAAAAATGGATAGCCATTTGTATGACCCACCCTAACTACCTCAAAAAGAATGAAATTTGATATTTTTCTAAATGTTTGTATAATTAGGCCTAGTTTGTTACCATATAATTTGTTTTGCATTTGGATCAATGAAAAACATATTAGATAAACATGAATAGGCATGTTGGGTGAGGTATGTAGTGGACTAAAAATGTTGTTGTTAGAAATAAATATAGTTTAAACCCTTAAAATAGCCAAAAAACTATAAAAATCATACATTTAGAAAATGGACAACGTGATCAACGTAACGGTAATAATTTTTTGAATTTTTATATTGAAATTCATAGTGTGGTTGGTGATTGAAGTTGAAATTTCATATTTTTTCCTAAAACTCTCAGTCTCAGCTGTAGATGCATAGTCCCAAGCCTTTGGCTCAAAAATACAAGCCATTTCTGAGCCTAAAAGCTCAATTTTAAATTCAAATTCAAATAAAATGTATGTGTTATATAATTTATATTTGTTATTTGATGCAAAAAATAACACATATGCATTATATAATTTGTATGTCTTTCTTTGACATAAAACCAATAAAAAAAATTCATGTTTATTATGGGGGAAAGGTCCCATTAGCCGTGCATCCTTATAAGGGAAATGTCAAATTTCATGTTTCTTATATGGGAAAGGTCCCATTAGCTTTGGATAGTGAATTAACATCGCATTAGAATTTGAAATTTTTACCCATTTAAATATGTCATCTTAACTACTTATAACTAAGTTTTCAAGGTCTGACACATTATACATTTAACAATATAATTTATTTTATCATGAGAGGTCATAAAATGCATTTTCAAACCTATGATCAAAGCTTAACCTTTAGTGTAGCAATCATTGTGCATTAAAGTATCAATATTTGAATCTTTCTTGTCAAGATGTGATTAGTTACTTTTAATTTTATAGAATAAATTTTGAATAAGTATTAGATATTACATGTTCATCTTCTAGTGCACTTTAATATTTATAAACACCAAATTATTTCATTAATAGAGCACATGTTAATAAAAGCCTTGTTCAACAATTGAAACATGCACAGCTATTAGGATCTTTCCCCTAGTAGGGCATGGATATAACTTACCACCTTACTTGCCTAAAAGCCTACTTGCCCTTAAATTTTATACATTTATTATTGATATTATCTTACTTGCCTAAAATCATATCTTACCCTTTTGTTGTTTCTTTGATGTCTTTGACTAGGCCCTTATATTTATAAATTTTGACATAATTTGTTTAAGTGGAAAACCCGTAGAATTGGACTTTGTAATATAGATAATCTTGTGTAAGTAGAAATAAGAATTGAATCGTTGGTGTAACAGTGCATCTCTTTGATATCTATTTCAATAATGCTATGTAATGGAGCCCAATACCTGTGAATCATGCCTTGGAATATCCCAAAAACATTCCTAAAATGTGTTGAATAAAATCACTTAATTTTTCTCCAAGGTCACTTAGTGCATATAATTCAATATATGCATTTTGAGATCCCAATTGAAACTCTAACAAGAGTTTTCTATACTTATAATTATTAAATTTTGATTCCCCTATTGTATTCAAATACATTATTAAAATTTTGCCTAAAATTGAGAGCTATTATAAAAATATGGTTAATCCTCCATTCGGTGCCCCTCCTTCATCTACCCCTCCATCACACACGGGATAACAATAAACCACTCCATCTATTCCCACATCATCTGAAAAGTGTGTCTTTGACATGGGACTAGTTCTAGCCGCACCATGGATGAAATAATTACAATCTCAAAGACAAGCTAGACAATACTTGATGCTTATCAATACTATATAGAGTTGTATAACTTACTATGTAATTGGGATGGTAAGATATGAAAGTAGGATGATAGACCTAAAATGCATGTACATGTTAACTTCTTAAATATTTTGGTCAAGTTGTGTACACATTTTATTTTGTATAAGGTGTAGTTTTTATTAGTGTAGGTTTTTATTTTTCCCTATTTTTTAATTAGAAAAATTATATTTTTGTGCATACATGGAGTTTTCCTACATTTGTGGGATAGGCTAGCTTATGTGGAGATGCGTGTCATAGATGTGTCATAAGAATGTCATAAGTAACTCCCTTGATGTAAGTTACTTCTCTATTCTTAGCACCTTGTCACCACCTTTCATGGAGGAATTACAGTCTATTCTTGGGGTGCCTTGGCCACCTTTTGTGGAGGAGTTACTTACGTGCTCTCCTATATGTATTCTTCACTTTGGCCATCTCATGTTAATCAGATTTTGGTTTTCTCCATTTTGTCTTGTGAAATTTAGCTTCTTGTATAATTTCAAATTGATTTAGCATCTATGTGGTGTGCACTTGCTTCATCTCATGTGATCACGTCTCCATTGCATTCACATTATCTAGATTCTGGCAACAACTCTAATATGGTATCAAATTCACTCTGGTAATCATGTGTCTGGTTATGCTATTAGTTTATTCTAAAATTCTTACTTTGTTTCCTTAGTAGTTTTTTTAAAAAATCCATTGCATTTGAGAGCTTTGGTAGAGTTTCTTGAAAACTCATGCAAATCCATACAAAAAATTGTTTAAAAAAAATTGCTTCTGAGTTAGAATTTGCCAAGACATCTTGTCTAGATCTGTTGTGGCTTTAGCAAAGGTAGTAGAATTCGTTTTCTCTTGGTCATTCTATAGGAAAAGATAGATCTCTGCAACTGGTTTCTATTCTTGGGTGCCATTGTTGTGTGGAGAGAGGTGTAGTCTAGTGACAAATCGCCCATTTTAGCGCCTTCATTTCTTCTGCTCTTGCTTCAAGGAAGGGTTCGGCTGCATATGGGATTGGACCTAAGCGCTATCCTCAGCTTGTAGGGGTCAGCGAATTGTTGTCTGACTAGTTGACAAAATTCTACTATTATCCTTCTGCCATGCCAAGCTTTTACAACGCTGGACACTCTTATGGTCTATGCCAAGCTTCTAGAACTTCACGCCTTGTCCTTCCAACTGACCTTTATGTAGGTTTGCAGTTCATTTCTTTTATTTTTTTTGCAAGCAAAATATGAACTGTGTTTTTTTTTGCGCCCCTTCCTTGCTTGGCGTCCCATGTGGGCCCTTAGACACTTGGCATTCATCAAAACTGTCTTTTGCTTTATTTTTTTCATTTAAAAAAATTAAGTTTTCAAAAATAAAATTAGTCAATTTGACTAAATATTAAGTTTTTTAGACAGTTTGATAATCTGGGGGTTTACATTTAAAACTTGTATCTTCGCCTGTCGAAGACGAAGGGTGAGGCCCGGGTTGGCAGGATGCCAATTCCCCCTCACACAAATCTCCTTTGGATTCCTCATTTTGTGTCAAATCTAACAATTGTTGGAAGGCCACTTTCTCTCTCGAAATAGGAATTTTTTTAATGTTTTAGTGCTTTTTTTTGCAAATACAATAGTTTACGAGAAAATTAAACCTTTAATATCTTGCAAATGATAGCTCAGATTTGGGTGTGATTTTTTTCAAAAGTGTTTTTAATTCAATTATCCATAGTGTAGGCTTTTTGTTTGTCAAAAATGCACTAATTTATAAAGTGCCTAAAATTTGGGTCTCTCGAGACACATTTTCGGCTAAGTCTGACGTCCTGTTTGCTTAAGTCTTGCACTGATTGCTCTAAGACGCATTATTGACTGAGCTCGACATCTTTTGAGCATGAAATTGCATATTTTGGAGGGGGATCAACATTTTATGGTGGTGTGATTGCTTTTCACAACTTGCAAATCTTTGCTTTCATTATCCTTTCTGCATAATTTCACAACTTGCAATCAACACAACTTCACCTAAATTCAATTTAAAATAGATTCTTTTCAACTTAAACCCCTAACACCCTTCAAATATCATGAATGTAAGGTTAAAATTTCAATCATTCTTAGAAGCAAAGGGTTGTATAGGATCACCATGGGTACTAAAGTAGAACCCATCACTGATGCTGAAAAAGTCAAGTGTTACAACTGTAGTGATAAAGCTTATGGATTACTGAGCTTGTTTGTGTCTCTAGAACTTCTCTTCCATTTATAAAACTCTAAGACTTCCAAATAAATATGGGACACCCTTGAAAACTTATTTGGGAAGCTTGATGAGATGAGAGGTCATGAGCTCGCAAATGAACTCATAAGTCTAAGTCCTAGAAACTTTGAAACCCTACAGGACTTCTTCACTAATTTTAAGGCCCTTAGATTGCAATTGAAAGAATGTGGGATAGAGAATAAAGATGATCAACTCATCCTTTCTATTCTCTCAAAGTTAGGTCCAAGCTATTCAGTCTTTGTCTCCACTTTCCATGCAACAAAAAGTGCCCTTGGCATTACATGGAAAATGCCTTCTTTGGATTCATTCATTGCCGACTTGACTAGGGAGCAAGATAAGCTAATTCAAATGGGTAAAATGAAGTCTACTCAACCCCAAGCTTTGATAGCTGGAAATTGTAAGGCTAAGACTTCAACAAAGGAGAAGAAGAAAAAGAACAAGGACCAGGAGAAGAAGAAAGAAAACAACAATCCTGCCAAAAACAACAATGAATCTTCATCCTCCAATGCTAAACCTAAGAAGGAGAAGGTTAAGTTTTCCTATTGTAAAAATACTGGGCATGATGAACACAAATGCATGAAGAAACAAATAGATAACCTAACTCATCTTCTAGAGAAGAACAACATAGGTGTTCCAGAGTCCATCAAGCAAAATTCATCTACCCAAGATTCTACCAAGGCAAAAGGCAAGGGTAAGGAGAAAGAAAAGGGCAAGGCCCTTGTAGCTACTAAAACTTCTACAACATCATGGGTCATTGATTCGGGTGCTTCTCACCACATGGGCTCTTGACTACTTGAGTTTTCATCTTTAGAGCCTTGTATCATGACCTTAATTAGTTTGGGTGATGACACATCAGTTTTTGTTGCAGGGAGAGGGTCAATTGAAATGGAAGGAAAAACATTCAATAATGTTCTAAGTGTTCCTTCTCTTTCAACCAATCTCCTATCAGTGTACCAAATCACTCACATTGGTAAAGGCATGAAATTTTAGTTTTCACCAGATTCAGTGGCTATCAGGGAGTTGCATAGTGATACTATAGTGGCAGTGGGTAGGGTAGATCACCAAGCAAGGTTATACACCTTCTCACATTTTGCACTTGATTCTTCCCCAACAACATTGCTGAATCATTTAGATGGAGTTATCAAACTATGGCATGAGTAGTTTGGCCACCTTAACTACCACTACCTTGACCAACTTTGCAAACATGACATGGTCATTGGCTTGCCTCGTGTCCAATTCTAAAAAGGACTTTGTGAGTGGTGCTCCCTTGGGAAGCATCCCGAAGCAAAATTGGACAAAGGTAATTCTTAGAGGGCCTCACAACCTTTGGAGTTAGTCCACAGTGATGTATCAGGACCCTTTCCCAAACCATCTTTCACAAGGGCCAAGTACATCCTCACTTTCATTGATGATTTCTCTAGGTACACTTGGATATATTTTCTCAAACAAAAGTCTGAAGTGTTTAAAATTTTTCTAGACTTCAAGGCTCTTTTTGAGAAACAAAGTGAGAAATCTATCAAGGTTCTTTAAACTGATAATGGAGGGGAGTATGTTAGCATCAGGTTTGAGCAGTTTTGCACCACATAGGGGATTGATTTATAGCACACAGTCACTTACAGTCCTTCACAAAATGGGGTTGTAGAACACAAAAATAGGTTCTTGAAAGAGATGGGTAGCTATATGATTCACTCCAAATCCTTAGCACCACAATACTGGGCTAAAGCCATCAATTGTGCTTGCAACATTCAAAACAGGGTTCCTCACAAAGCTTTGAAAGGGATAACACCCTTTGAAGTTTGACATAAAAGGAAACCTGATGTTGAGCACCTTAGGGTTTTTATATCCCTAGCCATGGCCTACATTCTGAAGAATAAATGCAAAGCTATGGAATGTCAGTCCAAGCCTTGCATCTTTGTAGGATATCCAGATGGTATTAAGGGGTATCGCCTTCTAGATCCATTTGCTCAAGAGTTGTTCATCAAGAGAAGTGTCTATTTTTAGGAGATTCCTAGAGACTCTGTCAGGATCAAACACCTTAAGAACACAATTGATTACCTTGTATAAGCAACTAAACACAGAATTTAACTAGAAGTAATAAGTAACTATAATTCAGAAACAATACAAAATATGAGAGACAATACAATATTGTATTAACACTCTTCCATAAGGAAATACAATGAATAAATCACACTCTTCCCACACCTCTTGGGCATATAGTAATTCTCCCTCAAGAGTTCTCTCTCTCTCAACCAATTACAACCACAACTCAAACACAGAGTTTTTCCCTCCACTAGTAAGTGACAATCAACTCAACCGTTGTTACCTACTTCCAGTCCACCTAGTACTCAAAGTAATCCAAGTAAATCTCCTTGATCTTGCACACCTACAAATCAACTAATCTTACTTACCATGTAGATCTCCCTGATCTTTCACAACTTGCAGATCAACTGATCTTACACTTGGAAGGATCTCTTCCTTGTCCTTGATTACAATACAGCCCCATGGGTCTCTTAAATAGATCCCATACAAACAATAATTAGACTTCCTAATTACAATAATTAAAAATACAGACTCAAGACTAAAATTAGTATTTTACATGCAAACTAATTGTCTGTCTAAAATTAGACCAGTTCTGGAAGTCCATGTAAACGCACGCACACACAGGTTATCGACGTCAATTCCAGTCTGATCGATGTTGGCCGACCCCTAACTGATGTCAGTTGCTCTGCACACTGAATATGACTGACGTCGGTTGGCCTGACTGACGTCAGTTGCTTTGTAACTCAGCAACCTCCTCCATTTACATCAGTGAAGCTTTTAGCTCCATAACCTAACAATCTCCCACTTGGAGATAAATAGTTACACCTATACCTGTACTTATACATCATCTAATTTTGTTTCCTAGCTTGTATCCCTCTTCAAGTTCAATCTTGAAGACCAACAAAATTTGAATGAAGATTTAACTTTTCCTTCATTCTTGGCTTTGTTAACATACCTGTAGGGTTCCTATCCTTGCTAGCCACCATGACTGCAACAACCTTCTGCATCTCAAAATTCTAGCTAACTACCGTACCGCCAATAGTGATCACATATCCTATGGTGCTTCTCCTGTCATCCATGTAACCTATCATATATGAATCTACATACCCATGTAGAGAAGTGCTTGACCCTGCATAACATGAATCCCTACTGTTGGTCCCTCTCAGATACCTGAGAATCAATTGAACTGCTTTCCAGTGCTCCTTTCCTAAATTGGCCACAAACTTGCTGACAACTCCGACTGCTTGGGTAATCTCAAGTCTAGTACTCATGTACTCAACCTCATCATGTGATTTAGGACACTATTATGTGAACTATCCATCCATAGGTTTGCTAACTAATTTTACATCCTGCATATTGAACCTCTCCACTACCTTATTCACATAATCATCCAAAGACAACATCAACCTGTGACTTTCCCTGTCTCTATAAATACTTATGCCAAAGAATTTCTTTGTTGCTTCCAAATCCTTCATGGCAAACCTCTGAACTAACTTTACCTTTAGCTCAGCAACTCCCTACATGTGTGACCTTGCAACAAGCATATAAACTACATACAGTAATAGGATAATGTAGCTAATATTATCCAACTTGGTAAAGTAAACACAATGGTCACATTGACATTAACTAAAGCCATGCTTTGTCATACACCTGTCAAACCTTAAACACCATTGTCCTGCAGCCTGCTCAAGACCATATAACCTAGCCTTCTATCTCACCTATCCACTCTCTCCTTTCTTTAACCTAGGAATCCATTCATCTTTCAATGCTTTCATCCCAGCTGGAAACTCTACCAAATATCCCGTTCGGTTCTTTCCCAAGGAATTCATGCCATGCTCCAACTATTTCCTGGATTCTACCTGCTTTGCCTCTTCAAAACTTCCTGGTTCTTGACCATCAGTGAGCAACAAGTAGTGTAAAGAAGGGGAATAATGAATTTGAGGCTTACTTACCCTTTTACTCCTCCATATGGGTGTTTGACACTCCTTGACAGCTTGTTGTCTGCCCAAAATCTATTTTAATAGTGATCGATCTTGGTCACCTTTGGCTGACCTTGGTTTGCACCCGACCGATGTCTATTCCACCTGATTGCCGACACTGGTTCTCTGACTGACGTTGGTATCCACCTAGTCACCAACGTCAGTTCCTTGACCGACATTGGTATCCACCTACCTGACACCACTGACTCTAGTCTATACATGACTGACGTCGGTACCTACCTGATTGATATTGGTTCTCACCTGACCGATGTTGGTAATTGTGTTTTCTTGTGAGTGATGATTTTTACCCGTGAGCTCACTTTGGATCATAACCTTGTCCAAACTGCCCTGCTTAGAATTATTCAGCCCCTTGAGCTGATCTCTATCTATCATCTTCTCCTTGAAAACCAAGGCTTTCTAGTTCTTAACTTTGTCAAAAACATCAAATTTCCTCTTCCTGTAATAAACCCAATCCTTTCTTGTAGCATACCACTATGATCCTCCAATAAAAGCTCCCTTCTTTGTTGACCCAGTTTCAAGAAACCTCACTTTTTTCCTGTTGCTTATAGGAATCTCGATCTATGCTTTTAAAATATAAACTCTTACCATTTGACTTAAGAACATCCATTCTCTTCTTACTCATGTGACCAAGCCTAGAGAGCCACATCTTCACATCTACATTTGAAGTAGATAAACTAGAAGGAGAATTAGTAATACAAGTACATAGATAAAAAGTACCTACTTTTTTACCACATGCTAATTCCAGTGCACCCTTGGAAACTTTCCAAGATTCCACTGTGAGAGTAAATATGCAACCCTCGTCACCCAACTTTCCAATAGAAATCAAATTCCACTTCAGGCTTGGGACATGCATGACCTCCTTCAACACCCATGTGTTGCCCATTTACAATTTAAGCCGCACCTCCCCTTTGCCAACAATTTGACAAGGCTCACCAACCCCTAAATAAATGTTTCCAAAGTCTCCATGGACATAATCATGGAAAAATATTCTATTTGGGGTTGCATGGAAAGAGGAAACAAAATCTAAAACCCAAGATTCTACTTTATCCAAGGAACATATAAGAGCATCTCGTGCAACAATACCTGCATCATTTGCTTCTTTATTTCCTTCATACTGATCTTCTACCAACCAACAATATTTCTTTACATGCCCTTTCTTTCCACAATACCATAATTGATAATTCTTGCCATTGAATTTCTCCATTATTAGTGTACTTTCTTCTACCATTGCTATACTCCCATTCAATCAGAAAACCCCTGTGAGTGACCTATAATCAACAAACACTTAACACAATCTGAAACCAAGGTGTTAGTGAAATAAGCTCTAAACCGAGCTCTGATGAACCTGTAGCTCTGATACCAATTGTCAGGATCCAACTCCTTAAGATCACAATTGATTACCTTGTATAATCAACTAAACACAGAATTTAACTAGAAGTAATAAGTAACTAGAATTTAGAAATAGCACAGAATATGAGAGACAATACAATCTTGTATTAACACTCTTCTATAAGGAAATACAATGAAGAAATCACACTCTTCCCACACCTCTTGGGCATACAGTAATTCTCCCTCAAGAGTTCTCTCTCTCTCAACCAATTACAACCACAACTCAAACACAAAGTTGTTCCCTCCACCAGTAAGTGACAATCAACTCAACCACTGTTGCCTACTTTCAGTCTACCAAGTACTCAAAGTACTCCAAGTATATCTCCTTGATCTTGCACACCTACAAATCAAATGATCTTACTTACCATGTAGATCTCCTTAATCTTGCACAACCTGTAAATCAACTGATCTTACACTTGGAAGGATCTCTTCCTTATCCTTGATTACAATATAGCCCCATGGGTCTCTTAAAAAGATCCCATATAAACAATAATTAGACTTCCTAATTACAATAATTAGAAATGCAGACTCAAGACTAAAATTAGTCTTTTACATGCAAACTAACTGTTCGTTTAAAATTAGACCAGTTCTGGAAGCGCATGCAAATGCACACACACAGAGGTTGCAGATGTTGGTTCTTGTATGACCAATGTCGGTCGACCCCTAACTGATGTTAGTTTCTCTACACACTGAATATGAATGACGTCAGTTGGGCTGACTGACGTCAGTTGCTCTGCAACTCAGAAACCTCTTACATTTGCATCATTAAAGATTTTAGCTCCACAACCTAAAAGACTCAACACTTGACACTTCTTCTCCCTCATTAGATCTAATTCTTCATGATGTTTCCTCTTAAAATTCAAATCAGCCACAGTAGGTTCTCAAGCCAGAGACATCTTCTTCTTATATGAGTTTAGATAATGAGGACAGTGATGCAGGGTAATCCACCTCTAGTTAGTCAGAGGATGAGGAGTTAGCACCTGACTTGCCCACTTTTGCGCCACTTTGGGCTAGACAGACACTTGAGAGTGCTAGCACTTGGGCAGGATATCCCACAAATGACAGACGTACTAGGGGGGATTTTCAAATAGATCCACATGCCTTCTTTACTTCAGTTTTAGATCCATAGACTTTTTGAGAGGCATCGGGGGTACCTGAGTGGGATAATGATATGGAGGAAGAATATTCTTCCTTAATCAAAAATCACACTTGGGACTTGACTTCCCTTCCTAAGGAAATAAAGATGGTTTGATGTAGGTGGATATATCAAACCAAGTTTGTAGTAGATGGGTCGACTGATAAGTACAAGCCGTGATTGGTCACCAAGGGTTTCTCACAGGTTGCAGGCATTGACTACTTAGAGACCTTTGTACCTGTTGCAAAGATGAATTCTATCTAACTCACCTTGGCTATTTCCACAACACATGGTTAGGTTGTGTGCCAGATGGATGTGAAGAGTGCCTTTCTTCACAGAGACCTAGAGGAGGAGATCTACATGGAGCAACTACCAAGATTTGTTCAGGATTCTTCCTTAGTATGCAGAATTAGGAAATCTATTTATGGCCTCAAATAGGCCCCTCGATCTTGGTATGCCAAGATGGATTCCTTCCTTCTCACATCGGGTTTCACTAGGTGCCATTTTGACCCCAATGTCTACTTCTTATGGTAGGATGATTCGCTCCTATTTTTGGTTCTATATGTTGATGACCTTTTGATCACTGAGATTTCTTCATCGGCTATTGTAGTGGTGAAGGCATCTCTCCAAGATAGATTTGGCATGACAAACTTGAGTTTGTTACACTACTTCCTTGGCATCGAGATCTCATTGTCAGATTCATGGGTTTCTCTTACACAGCATAAGTATGCTCTTGACTTATTGGCTCAGTTTCACATGGCTGATTGCAAGCCATCTTTGACTGCCTTTCTATCAGGAGTCAAGCTTGAGGCTGACAATTCTTCACCATTGGTTGATGCCACTCGATATCAAAAACTTGTTGGTAGTCTCATCTACTTGACTCACATGAGGCCCGACATATCATATACAGTGGGACTTGTCTCTAGATTCATACAGGAACCTCATGAGCTGCATTGAAAAGCAGTTAAGAGGATCTTGAATTATATACAGGGTTCACAAAGACTTAGGATTCATTACAAATTTGGCACATAGGTTGACTTGGTTAGATATATAGATTCAGACTAGGCTAGCAATTCATAGACTTACAAGTCCACTTCTGGTTACAGTTTCTCTCTATGTTCTGGGCCTATCATTTAGTTTAGCAAGAAGCAGAATGCTATTTCTATATCATCCATAGAGGTAGAGTCTATTAATGCAACTACTGAGGCTATTTGTCTTCAGGGGATACTTTCTGAGTTTGGCATTCCTATCAAGCAACCCACCATCATTTATTGAGACAACCAGAGTACCATTCAGATTTGTAGAAATCCAGTTTAGCACCAGCAGACCAAGCACATAAAGATTCACATGCATTTCATTCGGGAGCTTATTCATAGTTAGGTCATTGACATGATATTTTGCCAGTGTTCAGAGCAAGTTGCAGACATCTTCACCAAACCTTTCACCGAGAGCAAGTTCATTCATCTATGAGCTCTTCTTGGGGTGCGGTCTACATTTGCAGTAGCATCATCTTTAGGGGGGCCTTCTAGCCTCTTCTTTTCTTTTATGTCTCTCTTTTGAGAAGATTTTTTTCCTACGGGTTTTCTCCTTTTATCTATATTATTGGAGATTACATTTGTACATGGGTACCTCATCAGGCCTAGTTACCGGGACCCATTTTATATTTCCACACTACCCACCTAAGTTGCACTTATGGGGGGTATTAGTGTAGATTTTTATTTTTCCCTATTTTTTAATTAGGGAAATTGTATTTTTGTGCATACATGGAGTTTTCCTACATTTGTGGGATAGGCTAGCTTATGTGGAGATGTGTGTCATAGATGTGTCATAGGTGTCATAAGAATGTCATAAGTAACTCCCTTGATGGGACTTAATTCTCTATTCTTAGCACCTTGTCACCACCTTTCATGGAGGAGTTACAGTCTATTCTTGGGGTGCCTTGGCCACCTTTTGTGGAGGAGTTACTTTCGTTCTTTCATAAATGTATTCTTCACTCTAGCCATCTCATGTTAATCAGATTTTGGTTTTATCCATTTTATCTTGTGCAATTTAACTTCTTGTATAATTTCAAATTGCTTTAGCATCTATGTGGTGTGCACTTGCTTCATCTCGTGTGATCACTTCTCCATTGCATTTGCATTATCTAGATTCTAGAAATAACTCTGATAGTTTTGAGCTCAATAAACTTGAAATGGTCACATGTATCCATTAGTGATGATGTGGTTTTAAAATTATAGTGATGAATGTATATCTTAGAAAATATCTAAATGCACTAGGGAATTTATTTAAAACCATTAAGGGATGGTGTATACCTGACATAGACCAGGTAAAACATATGTATAAGTTACCCCAACTCAAACTCCATTTAACTTAATTAAGATATACATTAAACCTATGACAATGTCCCCTAAAATAAGACCTACTTCCCCTCAAGGATGATGCTAAATAGAGAGACCAAATAATTGTTCATGTGGATGATGAAATACTCACCTCATATAGATGGTTGATTAGAATTCAATACTAGTGTGCACCCCCTCAACAAAAGTTTCAAGATTATGTATATTTTGTAGATATATCTTCAATCATCTTTTTCATATTTCAATGTAATGAGCTTAAACCTTATGATGTGGATTTCAATAAAGTAGTACATGTGTCTCAAAATTCTTGCTCTGGCTTATGATTTGAGTTTGAGTCTCATTTTTGTTGCTAAATTGTGTTCTCTATTATGTGTAGGACTTAATATGAATGTATGTTTTGGGATCTCTATCTAGGTAATTCAAGGTGGAGGGATATAAATAATTTGAATACATACATGTAGAAAACTAATAACATTTGGTGCTTACTCAATCCAAATGGGACCTTCAAGGGCTCTACATGAAATTTTTTATATAGTAATGGCAAGTTCTAGGCTTGAACCATGTGAATTATTTACTAGACATGAGTTGATTAGATCAATGATGATCTTTAAATATTATTGGCTTATATGTATGTATGATAAATTTTTTAATAGGCCTTAGTTATATTCATGAAACATGTCTAAGTATCAAAGATGTGCATATCTAATAAATCTAACACTTCTCCAAGTGTATTAGACCTACATGTGTGGAAATATTTGAATAAACTAGGCATCTTAAGGCTCTGACAAATTTGATGTTTCTATGACACGTGACACTTATATCTCTAACACAAATATATGTGTATACAAGATACACATGTGTATATGTATATCAATTTGGATCAGGCCTCACAGGGGTCTGATAGAAATTTTTAATGGTTCTAAGACCTATCACCTCTAATAGTGTTGACACTACCAAACACGTATAAGGTACACATGGTGATATGTAATTAGATTTATCCTCTCAGGGCATTTTCAACTCTGAAACTTCCAGGACTTGATGCATTTATGATAGCTTTAACACTTTTGGGTGTATGAGGTACACACATGGCATAACAAGGTTCAATTATAGGGGTAATTTAATTGAAGAGGCAAGGGAGGCCAATTTGAACCCATTCTTGACATAACTATAAGATCATGATATATACATGATTTGGGACAAAATTAAGTATGATTATATCTATCATGAATTGGACTAATTAGTTGATTGGTTCAATAAAGGATGTGATTTTGGTAAAATTGAACTCCTAAACTAAATGTATGACCCAATCAATTGTACAATATAGATGCAACATGTATGACTTAACTGACCCTAATTTAATTAAAAAAGTAAATACAAATGCAAATGTGGCCAATTTCAACCCACTGAACCTAAATTAGAGTCTATGATGTGATTGAGAGGGCTAAATTAGGTCACATTTTGTGACATGTTGATCATAAACCCTAATTTTATCACTTGAACATGTAAAATTCCCCTAAATCCTAATTTCATGACATATACACATGTACAAATGCATTACACTAAATCCTAATTTTATAACAAACACAACCTCTAAGTTCCTTGATTTCATCACAAATGCATATATTCATGAATGTGGTTAGTGCCAATTTGTGAACCTATTATTCACCTAATTTTGTAAGGACCTATGATGGGATTTTTGGAAAACTTAGTTGATTTCATCTTACATATTGAGCATTATTGCTTCATTAACTAGTCTTTTTGATTCAGTCTTATCAAGAGTCTTATTACATGGTGATTTATGCAAATATTGGGGATTTATGCATCATATTGAGCCTTATTTAATCATATGATAGCCTAATTGCATCATATTGAGCATTATTGCATCATATGGGAGATTATTACATCGTATTATAGTCTTATTGTATTGCACAATAGTCTTATTGCATCAAATGATAGTCTTATTACATCATATTGAGCCTTATTACATGATATGATAACATTATTGTAATATTTGATAGTCTTATTGAATCATATTAAGGATTTATTCATCATATTATAGTCTTTTTGAGTGTTATTGCATCATATTATAGTATTATAATGGAAAAAATGCTTGAATATGAGCTTTTTTGCTTGTTAGTATAGTATGTGGCTATACTTCAAGGAATGCATGCACATTATAGTAACACATACACATTAACATAATGTTTATTCATTCCTTAGAGTAAAAATAATAACTCAAATTTCAATGTCTATTTTTATCCCTAATCAATATTTTTTCCCCCATAGACATTCCCTATGTACTCACATACTTTCTTGGTTGCAATTTTTTTTAGACTTCACATTTGAAGTAATTTCTTGGTTGTTTTTTGTCAAAATGGGATCGAGTTCAGATTCATAGAGGAGAAATAAGTTTAAGAGATAAAAATCAAATAAATTAGAAGAGTTGAGAAAAAATAGGTACAAATACAAATAATTTGTTTCATACAAGGTACAAACACTAACCCTGATGAGCCAAATGCCTTAGATAATGAGGCAATTGACAATAGTCAATTGAATAATGATGAAATTATAAATAATTAACTAAATTATGATAAAATTGATATCAAAAAATTAGATAATGTTGAAAATTCACATTTAAAGTTTAAAGTTTTTTATTATGTTGATGAAGAGCCTATGCATGATACTTTACCCACAAAAAATGAAGGGCATTGTTGACCCCAAAATGGGTGGTGTGTTTATCATCTGGGTTATATGAGAGTCTAATAACCTGTACTTAGATGTTATTTTCCCCTTTGAACATGTTGGTAGTGCTAATTTTCAGCCAACAAGCACCAAAAATTGAGTTCTCAGACCATAGCTTCAACCTTGACAACATTTGTTGTCAGTGTTTCTATGCTCTAGAACAATAGTGAAAATGCACTTGTAGGTGGAAGTGGGTGTCATGGTGGTTGGAACATGTTTAATTTTATTATATATATGTGTTCAAAGTGGTCAATTTGTACCTACTGGTCCCAGAGGCAAAGTTGCTAGTTGGAGGTCAAGAAGTTGTCTCTTCACTATCAAAAATTTGCATTTTAGGACCCTTTACTATAACTTATACCATGTATTTATCTTATAGGTTATTAAAAACATATTCATGGTGAAATTAGAGTAATTTTTCATGCACAAAAAGGATCTTATGGTTCCTCCATATGACTTACAGTTTTTTTTAATGCATGCTTGAAGTTAGGCTAAAAATCAACATCTTTCTTGTATTGGGAAGCGAATTCTTGAGCACAAAATGGGTGGTGGTTTTGTATTCTGATCCAAATGGACATCAATAACTAGTAATGGATGTTTTAATCCATTTTTTAGATGTTTTTAGTGCCATTTTTTATCCAATAAGCACCAAAAATTGAGTTCTCAGACCTTAGCTTCAACCTTGACAACATTTATTGTTAGTATTTTTGTGCTTTGAAATTATAGTGAAAATGCACTTTCAGGTGGAAATGGGTATCATGATGGTTGTAACATCTGTAATTTTCCTATATAGATTTGTTAGAAGTGATGGATTTTCACCTATTAGTCTTAGAGGCAACGTTGTTGGTTGGAGGTCAAGAAGTTGTCTCTTCACTGTAAAAAATTTGCATTTTAGGACACTTTAATTCAACTTCTACCATGGATTGATATTATAATTGATTAAAAATATATTTGAGCTGAAATTATATGACTTACCCATGCACATGAGTTAACTTAGGATTCCTCCATATGACTTACATTTTTTCATTTTATGCATGCCTGAAGTTAGGCTAAAAATCAACATCTTTCTTGTATTGGGAAGGACATTTCTGAGCCTAAAATGGGTGGTGGGTTTATTTTACGGGATATATGGGAGGCCAATAACCTTTTAATGGATGTTATTCTCCCCTTAGGATGTGTTGGCAATGCCAATTTTCAGCTAACAAACACCAAAAATTAATTTCTTGGACCGTAGCTTCAACCTTGACAACATTTGTTGTAAGTGTTTTTGTTCTCTAGAATAGTAGTGAAAATGCACTTACGGGTTGAAGTGGGTGTCACATTTTTTTTATCACATTTAATTTGTGTATATATATGCATTCAAAGTGGTGTATTTATACTTGTCAATCTCGGAGGCAAAGTTATTAATTGCTAGTTGGAGGTAAAAAGTGTCTATAGGACAAAGTACATATCCAAATGACTTGAAACTTGGTAAAATTGGTATTAATGACATATTATACCCATACATCATTTTTTTAAGTTCATATGACAATTTTTATTTCTTTCTCTGTTGTCACAGTCCCCTCTATGTCTCATAATGTTTACTATTCATGCAAGCATAATTTTTGGAGTTTTAAGATGTGTTTAAGGGCTCCAAGATTAGAGAAGTATCTAAGAAGTATGGTAATATGGTTTTAAACCTATTAAAAACCTTTAAATTTTTTCATACTCCAAATATCATGTGATCCCCATAGGTAGGCTCAAATCCCCACAGGCAGTCTCAAAGGCATAAAGACAAAGTTGGTTTTTTGATCATTGGAAAGGTGTTATGAGATGTTTTAGATGTCATGAGTATGTTTTCAACAAAATAATATTATTGGGAAGGTAAAAATTTTACTTTGGAGAGTATTTACATGGCATGGGAAATCCTAGATTAGCAAGCTTTAGGCATTTTTGAGAGATTTAACTATGGGAATTTAATGAAACTTTGTAATCTTGTTCCCCTATATGTGTACAAGGTGAATAAAAATGTTTTAACATACTATTATATGTATGTGTATGGATTATATGATTGAGGTTTTGGAATAGGGATAATTAGGAATAAATGAGGGTAGGCTAATGAAGGAAGTGATAGTTAGAGGTGGAGTTGGGATATGAAATTTGACATAGACATGAAAAATAATAGTGTACTTATCAATGACATTATAATATATTCAAAAATCATAAAATTTTTCTTAATTTATTATAAGTGTTTGATTTGCAACATTATCCTAATAAGTTATTCTCAATCTCATAACATTTCTAATCTTTAAGAAAAACCAATCATTTATAATACTCTAAACACAAGTGATTCAAACAAGATTTACTTCATTAGTTTTCTTAAATATTCATATACAAAATAATAATGCCATGTACTAATGTCATATACATGCATACAATGTCAATAATACATGCATTACCATATAGGCATATAAAAAATTATATCATGTCTAACAACATAGTATCTAATGTCAAGTGAATACATCATATATGCATGTACAATGCCAAAAATGTGTACATTGCCATATAGGCATACTAAAAATTACATCATCTACAACATCGTAATCATCAAATAGTCTCCCTATCTTTGTCTTCTTCAAAGAAGACTATCTTTGGGATGTCTTTCTTGGAGATGGAGATATCCTGAATGCCTTATATTGATACAAGGTTCGACTATGGGTTCTATGCTCATATATCACTTGCAGCTGAACCTATTCAAATAAAAAATTATTATAAAATTAACAAGTATACATGAAACTAAGTTAATAAACTCATTTTTGAAACTATAATTAAAAAAAAAAACATTTAAAAATTTGCTTACCAAATCTCATGGTCCTCCTCAATTTTCCATTGACACTCAACGGGGTCACTTCCAGGTTTAACTGCACAAACAAGTGTGTCAAATGATGAAGAAACATGAGGAGCTATCAAAGTAGTCATCTGAATTAGACTATCAAATGTCATATGACATCCCTACATACATAATAGATTCATTCATATAAGTTATATTTTCCAAAGTATATAGTAAGATTATTAAAACAAAATTACTAAATTATAAGTGAATATACATACCTCGGTGAGTGCCTATATAGATGACATTGTAGCAACAATGCCTGAGTCTATCTCAACTCATAATCATGGAGAAGTGTCCACCCTAGTCATTAGCTGAAAAAACAACCTAATAATTAATAACTTGGTAAATTCATTGATTAAACAAGTTACTAACAAACTTAATCTTGCATAAGATATGGAAAAATCTAATTACGCCATGGGAAGCATGAATGTGACAAGTGGATATATGCAACATGTGACTTTTAACACCACATTGAATGAAAGAAATG